>VCHN02004932.1:0-10750 GCA_007115665.2 Sequoiadendron giganteum
CAAAATAACCCAAGTTCTTGATCATTTCCAGTTTGAGGAACTATACAGGTAGTTGAAGGCCAGGACTGCTACAATCTTCAAGTGATAGGCATGAAGAACAAGAACCCCAAAGGAAAATTTAGTGTTCTTTGGTAGACCTTGGAGTATTAGTGTGTTTTCTCAAAGATGGAGACCTAATTGGGCTCTTGGGCTAGTAGCCTTTTTAACCCTAAATGAGGGTTTGGTGAAATCGATGAAAAGATGGAGTTAGGTGGATCTTTCAAAGCCATAATAGGATGGAATGAAGTCAGTGGAAACATCTCCACACCCTTGCAAAGCTGAGTTTTAGTTCTTGTAGTATGTTAGCCTTTAGGGTAGATTAAGGGCTAAGGAAGAGTTGAAGCATTGCACCAAGGTTGGCTTGGTTGGTAGGATTTGTCATGATAGCTGGGTTGGCAAGGTGAACCAGGGGAACCTAGAGAAGCAATAGATCCTATAGGTTAATTGGTGGAGTGTGACACCATAGGGGTCTTCCCAAGCAAGATCTAGAGCATGGAATAGTGATTGTTCCATCCAACCCTACCCTATCAGATTGGTATTAGAGCAAGTTAAAGATTTGGGATAGAATCTTGTATGTCAGACCTTGTATCCAGTGGTTCCACAACCATGGTGACAAACATTGAGTTGGAAAAGATGGTTGAAGATCAGGAGGAAGACAATAGGAGATTGAGAGAAAGATTAGCACAACTTGAGGAAAGATTGAGCAATGTGCAGATCAAGGCCGATGAGGTCAGTGATAGATTGGAGGGCAGGGTACCAAAGAGTGAAGAGGTTGCAGAGGAAGACAAGACCCCTGAACCTGACCCTGTTCTGCTAGAGGAGCCTTTCTTGAAGGCATTGAAATCTTTGAGTGGAAAAGCACTTGAAGGCATACCACTGTTTAGTGGCAAATTGGAAGCTGATCTAGTCATGGATTGGATAGAGGGCATGAAAAACCATTTTGAGTGTGATGGAGTCACTGAAGCATAGAAGGTGAAGGTGGCCAAATCAAGATTGAGAGGATCTTCCTTGACATGGTGGAAATTCATTCAAACAAAGAGGGAAAAGGAAGGCAAGAAGCCTATTTCAACTTGGAAGGGTATGGTTGCAAAAGTGAGAGAAGCATACATACCAGATGATTATGAGATTCAGTTACATAAGAAGAGAGCAAGCTTGAGGCAAAGAGACCAAGATGTGAACACTTACACTGAGGAGTTTCAAAACTTTGTATGAGGTCTAATGTTTTAGAAGATGAAAGTCTCAAGGTGGCTAGGTATCTTAACGGCTTGAAGTGGAACATTCAAGAGGAGATGACTCTTCTAAGTCCTAAGACAGTACACCAATGTTACCAATTAGCTATTAAGATTGAGGAAAGAAGAAAGAGGAAACAAGATCAGGCTTTGAAGAGTAGAGGCCAAGGAAGAGATCAAAGAGATCAAAGAGGACATAGAGGTGGCTACCAAGGTAGAGTAACTGAGCAAAGAAACCAAGGAGAGTCTAAACTCATAGAGCATGGAAGTGAAACACCTTCTAGAGGAGGTTATGGAAGAGGTAGAGGATCTCAAGGGGGATCAAATAGAGGAAGAGAAGCAGGCAAGAGCAATTCATACTTTGCTAATATGAAGTGTTACCATTGTGGTCAAGTAGGACATCCAACTTATAGGTGCCCGCAGAAAGCATCTTCACCAAATACTGAGAAGAGAGTGGCATATGCTCAAGAGGACACCATGAGTACTAAATCACCAAAGGTCAGTCACATTGAATCAGAAATGGGGGAGAACCTGATGTTTAGGAGAGTTTTGATCAGACAATTGGTCAAGGAAGAGCCAAAACAAAGAAGAGCTTTATTTAGAGTGAGATGAAAAATACTTGGGAAATTATGTAAGGTTATTGTGGATTCAAGTTCAACAGATAACATAATCCCAGAAGAGGCAGTAAGGAAATTGAAATTGGAGAAGGTACCCAACACTAACCCCTACAAAGTAACATGGTTAAACAAAGGGCAGAGTGTTCTTGTCAATGAGCAAGTAACGGTGGAGTTCTCCATTGGAGGGTACAAGGATAATTTGATTTGTGATGTGTTACCCATGGATGCATGCCATATACTATTGGGCAAACCATGGCAGTATGACATAAATGCCATGTATCATGGGAAAGAGAACACCGTTTCTTTCAAGAAGGATGGGAAGACATTTAAATTGCAGTCACTGTCAGATGAGGAATAAGGACAGTCAAAGACACCTAGTGTCTTGTTAAGTAGTGGTAAAGAGTTCCTTAACAACCTACATCAAGGGGGTGAAGGATATGTGGTCATGTTGCAACCTAAAGAAAAAGACAAGGCTAAAAAAATAGTCATACCCGGAGCAATCCAAGAGTTGTTAGAGCTGTTCAAAGATATAGTTAGTGATGGGACACCTGCAACTTTACCTCCAAAGAGATCCATTAGTCATCAAATTGACTTCATACTAGGAGCTTCATTTGCCAAATAAAGCAACTTATAAGCTTACACCAGATCAGAATCTAGAGGTAGCTAGACAAGTGTAGGAGTTATTGGATCAAGGATTGATTAGGAAGAGCATCAGCCCATGTGCATTACTAGTGGTCTTAGCAACCAAGAAAGGAGGAAAGTGGAGATTATGCACTGATTCTAGAGCAATAAATAGAATCACAATTAGGTATAGGTTCCCTATTCCTAGGATTGAGGACTTGATGGATTGTCTTGGAGGAGCTTAGTACTTCACCAAGTTGGATCTCAAGAGTGGTTACCATCAGATCAGCATCAAGGATGGAGATGAGTGGAAGACAACCTTTAAGACAATAGATGGGTTGTATGAGTGGAGATTTATGCCATTTGGCCTCTCTAATGCCCCTAGCACATTCATGAGGCTCATGAATGAGGTGCTCAAAGACTTTACAGGGATATTTGAGGTGGTATATCTTGATGATATACTCATCTTTAGCAAGATAGCAGAAGAACACCTAAAGCATGTGGAGTTGGTTCTTAGAAGATTGCAAGAAGAGAAGTTAGCCATCAACCTAGAGAAGTGTGAGTTCTTTAAATAAGAGCTTGTGTATTTGGGGTTTGTAGTATCCCAAGGATCATTAAAGATGGATCCAAGCAAGGTGGAAGCTATCCTAAATTGGCCTACACCAACCATAGGGACAAAGGTAAGAAGTTTTCATGGGTTGGCTCAATTTTATAGGAAATTCATAAGGAACTTTAGTGGCATATGTGCACCAGTCCTAGATACAATCAAAGGTGGTTTAAAGATTAAGTTTAAGTGGACTCAAGAAGCTGAGAAAGGTTTTGAGAAACTAAAACAAGAAGTGGCAACTCAACCTATAATTTTATTACCTAGCTTTGACAAGTTGTTTAGTATGGAATGTGATGCTAGTGGAGTTGCAGTAGGAGGAGTGCTAAGTCAAGAAGGCAGGCCTATAGCTTTCTTCAGTGAAAAGCTCAATGAAGCTAAGAAGAAGTATTCTACCTATGACCTAGAACTTTATGCTTTAGTTCAGTCACTTAGGAAGTGGAGGCATTACCTTCTACCCAAAGAGTTTGTAGTCTTTACTAACAATTAGGCACTTAGCTATATCAACACCCAAGAGAAGTTGAGCACTAGACATTTGAAATGGATGGAGTACATCCAAGCTCTTACTTTCACCATCAAGCATAAGAAGGGATAGTTGAACAAGGTAGCAGATGCACTAAGCAGGAGATTGTTGACAATGCAAGAGATACAGATCAAGAGCATTGGAATAGAGAGTTTCAAGGATCTCTATGGGGAAGATGAAGACTTCTCGGAGGCCTACAAGGTATGTTCTAACTTTGAGAATTATTTTCATAGCCAATACTCAGAGTATACATTGCAAAGTGGATTGTTATTCAAGGGGAATCAGTTATGTGTTCCAAGAGGATCAATGAGAGAGAACCTCATCTAGGAGAAGCATAATGGTAGTCTTAGTGGACATTTTGGCATCAACAAGACATTAGAACTAGTGCAAAGGTTCTACTATTGGCCTAAGTTGTCAAGGGATGTCAGGAGGTATGTGGAGAAATGTGTAGTGTGTATGAAAGCTAAGTGAGGAGCTAGTAATGCTGGTCTATATCAACCCCTGACCATTCCTAACAGACCATGGGAGTGTGTTAGCATGGACTTTGTGGTAGGACTCCCTAAGACCAAGATAGGGTTTGATAGTGTCTATGTGGTGGTGGATAGATTCAACAAGATGAGTCACTTTATCCCTTGAAAGACCACTCATGATGCTAGCTATATTGCTCACCTTTTCTTCAAGGAAATTGTAAGGATCCATGGATTACCTTTGAGCATTGTCTCAGACAGGGATGTGAAGTTCATGAGTCACTTTTGGAAGACTCTATGGAGCAGATTAGGTACCAACCTATCTTTTGGATCAGCTTACCATCCTCAGACCGATGGAAAAACAAAGGTGGTTAATAGGGTGTTAGGTAACCTTCTAAGATGCCTAACCAAAGAGTATGGATAGACATGGGACATGGTTATCTCACAGGCTGAGTATGCATATAATGACAGTGTGAACCGGACCACAGGGAAGAGTCCTTTTGAAATTGTGTATGGAATGAACCCAAGAGGTATATGTGAGCTCAGAGATCTAGGAGCTATGGAGCATAGGAGTGGAAATGCAGAGGACTTCACTCAGACCATGAAGGAGATTCAGGAGCAGGTAAAGAAGACAGTCACTAAGGCTACTCAAAAGTTGAAAGATAAGGTGGATATGTCAAGAAAGGATTTGCAATTTGCAGTAGGAGACTATGTCATGGTCCACCTCAACAAATCCAAGTTGCAGAAGGGTACATCAACCAAATTGTAGATGAAGAGAGTGGGACCATGCAAGGTGTTAGCCAAATATGGGAAGAATGCATACAAGGAGGAGTTACCTACAGATTTAGGGATTTCACCAGTGTTCAATGTAGCTGATCTGATCAGATATAAGGAAATAGTCAATAACATAGATCAAAACAGTACGCAGATCCTCAAGGAAGTAAGCAACATAGCCTTGCCTACTCAAGACAAGCTACAAGCAGAGAGGATCTTGGAGTCAAGAGTAAAGAAGTCTACAAGGCATAGGGTGTACATGGAGCATCTTATCAAATGGAAGAACAAACATGAATCTTTGGCTACATGGGTGGATGAAGCTTAGTTCAAGAAGCAGGGTATTGACCCATCTCTGATCTCTCCCCACATTCCTTGATGTCTGTGTAGAGGGGGAGAATGGTGCAGGAGCACCCCAAAGTTCTAGGAATGTTGACTAGAAGGTTATGAATTGGAAATTTGTTTAGGCCAAATGTAGCAATCTCTTTCTATTTCTTTGAGTTTGTGCCTTAGAGGCATTTGAGAACATGTGTTGTGTTAGTAAAGGTCATGTTGACCATTTGATAGATTGAGGTTTGGCTACAAGGATGGTTTAAGACCTTTGTAGACCTTTCTAGGTGTTAGATTCTCTAAAAATTTTCAAATAAGGCCTATGGGAAGCCACAAGAGGCCATGGAGCAGTTAGGATCGAGCTTAACTAAATTAGAGAACCTATATATGGTGTGCCTCGACCTAAAAGTGAGGTTGGGAGCTTTTGCATTGTTAAAATTTCATGAATACAAGTGAGGACAGTGATAAGGTTGTGTAATTTTTTGAGTTTTGTTTTGAATTTGTGTGGTCAGGAGTGATCATGGCACTATGAGTTGATGTAGAATGTAGTGTAGTTGTATTTGAAGCTTTGTGTGGTATTACTTGTTAGTGTGTTCAATTTTCCAAGCGTTACTTAGTAGTTAGTTTGTTTCTTTTAATTGTTGTTCTGACAGACAACCTATAAAGAATGGAGGTTTAGTTACATTCCCATTGTACTTTGTGTATGGGCCCTTGGGAATTGTGACTAGGCTCCATGTCTGTAAATAAGATAGGGTTAGGAGTGGTTAGGAGTCAGGGAATCACTGTGGAAGTCTTCTCCTAGGCGAGCTTGACAGTGCCCGACTAGGAAAGACAAGAAGTGCAAAGCACTTGACTTGCAGGGGTGTCCATCTCCTGGCAATTCATGGTGTGGAGAGGGTAGGTGTATGCCTTGCCAAGGCTTAGCAAGAAGGAAGAAGCTCCATCAACCGTTTGGTGAGACGAATCCTTAACAGTCTGCAAAGAAAATAGGAAAAGACCCAAAATAACCTAAGTTCTTGATCATTTCTAGTTTGAGGAACTGTATAGGTAGTTGAAGGCCAGGACCGCTACAATCTTCAAGTGATTTATTTATTTTCAAGGATTATTGATTTGGAAATAGATACTTAGAATAATTACATTTAAATCATGTTGATGATTATTTAATTTAAATAATGCAATGTGGATAAAAGTTTATACTTAAATTAATTAAATATATTTAGTTTATTTAATTAATTAAATTTGATCCAAGGGGTTGAATTTAGTTATTAAATAATTAAATTAATTAATTAAACGTGATGTAAGAGAATGAAAGGAATAAAAGAATTAGAATTAAATTTGGAATTTAATTCCAACGTGTGGAAATTAAATTATAAATTGTAACTAAATGTTTATTTGGGAAATTGGTTGCAACTTTGGAAATTAATTTATTATTTCAAATTGCATTTTAAATTGAAAGTGGGTTTTTGAAAAGTGAAATTGAAATTAAAATTGAAATTTGAAATTGAAAGTGAAATTGAAATTGAAAATTGAAATTGAAATTGAAATTGAAATTGAAATTGAAATTGAAATATCTAATTTGCATGTAATTTGAATTAGGGTTGTATTAGGTATTTTTGATTTATAAAGAATACATGTTTTAATTTTAGGGGAGAAAGTTTTTAGAAAAATACATTTTTTTACAGCAGGGAAGAAATTTTGGAAAATTTGCACAAGGGTTTGAAGAAAGTTTGATTGTAGAATTGATTGAAGGAAAGATTGCTTGCATTTGTTTGGTTTTGGATTGGATTCATTGGAGGATTGAAGAAAATTCAGGAAATCTTTGGAGGAGGCTTGCATCAAAAATTCATCTCTTCCTGTAGCTTCTTATACTAGGTTTTCCTCTTTGTGTTTTATTGTTCTTGATTTTTTTTTTAAAATAGTAGTGATTAAATATTTGTTTGTTAAATCTGTTTTAGAAAACAAACTTGATATTAGAAGAAAAGAATTAAATAAATTTACAGCCTTTGCTTGTGAAAATTCTTGAGTGAAAATTGTGAAAACCTTAGTTGAATTAAAATTATTTGGAGGAATTGATTTTATTGTTATTGAAATCAAACATAGAGATTGAACAATACATTTAGAATGTTTTTAGAAAATGAAATTTTCTCTTTATTATCAAAAAACGGATTTTAAAATCTGCAGTATAGTTATATTTTCATGGTAAAATGGTCTGGTTGCGTCGCCTATAGATTAACTTTTGCAAAATGGGTTGTCAGGACATTTAAAGAGTTTTTGCATTTTAAAATTTTCTTATCCTTGTCAAAAAATCACAAATACCCAGATCGCAGTTTTTGAGTTATGCTTGAAACATGAGACTGCTGTTAAATTATTTTCCCATGGCTGCTGTGATAATAAAATAATAATAAATTGATATTTATAAATATTAATATTTTATGTATTGTTATTATAATATTAAAATATTATTTAATAATATTTTATATTATAATTTATAATATTAAAGTATTATATTTATTTATATTATTTTTAAATAAAATTTGTATATTAGATTAGTGGAATTAAAATTATAAACATATGAGAAATTATTGTTATTTTAAAATGACTTGTTAAAGTTTAATTGAAAGAGTTAAATATTTGATTTAAAGAATGCAATATATTATTGAATAGAGATTTAAAATTGGATTGATTAGTGTATATGGAGAATGGATAGAGAAACAGTATGTTTTTATATTAAAGTGATTGAATGTGTTAAATAGAAAATTGAATGAGATGTAAGATTTGGTTAGGAAATGGAAAGAGTTTACTTGCATGGATTTGTGCCGATTTAAAAGTAAATTAAGAAGTTGTTTTATTGATGAGGTAATCAATTATGTTATTTATTAATTTTTATTTAGATTAATTGAATCATTATGATTGGATTATGAAAGAGATATGGATTTAGTATATCCAAAAGTAGTATCTTCCTCATGATTATCTTAAAGGATTTAATTCTTTGTATTCAGTAAAGGGATGTAAGTTTAATTGTTTAGATTTCCAATAACGAAAAGGGAAATAGGGGTTATGATTATTTTAGATGATCTAGTTATCGTGTTTTTGACTTTGTCAACACTACCTATTGAATGAGTATGGATTTAGGAAATCCAAATATTAGATTTGATTGATGACTTGAATGCTTTGGTTGCTATGTCGTCAAGTTGTATTGTTGGTTTTGGGATTTAGTGTTAGTCCTAAATTATAAGTCTTCTAGAAGAACTTAAAGGATAAGGGTTGTTGAATCTTTATGCCATCTAGCTGTTTTCCCTTGGTTAGTGCATGACGTCTTTTCAGTTTTACTTGGTTTTCACGAACGGGGATATTTGCACCTCCTTGGTTTAGGAGCGGATTATGGGATCCGTGTCTCCTTATATGGAGTGACCTTGTTATATGGTTTCATCTTGTTGCCTCCTGTGAAAGGAGTGGACTATGTGTTTGTTGTCTCCAAGATGTTGGAGTGAGTTATATTATTTGTATCCTCCTTGTGTTGGAGTGGATTATGACGCCCAGTTGGTATGCACTTGTGTTTCCCTTGGTGGATTGTTTGGGTGTGTGTTGTCCATTAGAAGAGTGGCTTTTGTTAGGAGCCGGAGCCCAAAGTGGTAAACCGGGTAACCTTCAAAAGTGAGTTAATCAAGTGATAATTAAATTAATGTACTTAGATGATTAGGATGCAGTTCACACTAATCAAGATAATTTAATCCTCACTCATAGACACAAGGGCTTGTTTAGACTTGGGATGAGTGAGAAGGCCTGGAATGGCAAGATCAACTATCTTGCTCTTGTGAGAGGTAGTTGATTCCGCATGAGTGAGTATGAGTGCCAAGATTTGGTTGAGGCCACAAGGATTACTTGTGCCGGAGCCTATGAAGAATGCCTAGAGGAGATCTCATGACAAACCTTGCGATGACACTCTATCTATGACAACTGTTGTTAATTATTTTATGTGTATGGTTATGTGAACATACTTGATCTACTTTATGTCTGGAAGCAATGTGACCTATGTTAGTGATGTTGGAGTTGTACTTGTATTGTATTTGATTTGTACTTGAGTTGTACTTGATTCGTACTTGTATGGTGAATGAGTTGTACTTGTGAATTCATTTGGTTGGTTATAATAGTATGAGTCAGTTTGAGTCTGCCTTTGGTTAGAGGTAGTAGATCTTTGTCCGTGTTACTTTGTTACTATCTCCTAGCATGGGGGTGGGCCTTCGGGTACCACATTGGTTGGGTGGAACATGCACCAAAACCGTTGGGTCCCCATCGATTTTCAGTACTTGGTGGCGAGACATCCAGATGGACAGCTCGTGGTTCTCGTTATATTATTTTGCATTGTAATATTTTAATTTGTATAAGTTATTTTATCCCTCTTATGATTATGAAGTGGAATTTTGTAATTGTAACCTTGAGTACTATTGCCTCATTCTGGGAATGAGTGATGTAACTATTGGTTTAAGATAATGTTTATGAGATTGTATCTCGGTTGATTATCTTATTATGTTATGTGATATTCTTATGATGTATGATGGTGATTTCATAAAGTTCATAAGGCTATGGTTATATGTAATATGTATATGTGAGTTTAAGTAATCCTAACCTTGTAGCCTTAGAGGTTGTTGTTAATTAATAAGTGAATGTATATGTTAAATGCACTTGATTAAAAAAAAAATTGGTTCGCTTATGATGTTAATTGCAACTTCCTTTAAGGTTACTTGGCGGGGCATTACACATGGTATCAGAGCCTAGGTTTAAACACTGGGTTCT
This sequence comes from Sequoiadendron giganteum, assembly GCA_007115665.2. Classification (NCBI taxonomy): domain Eukaryota; kingdom Viridiplantae; phylum Streptophyta; class Pinopsida; order Cupressales; family Cupressaceae; genus Sequoiadendron; species Sequoiadendron giganteum. The sequence goes on from VCHN02004932.1 coordinate 9,996, forward strand.
CTGGGTGTAATTGTGCCCACTATGTTGTTCTTGTGATTTGTTAGTAGAGTGTTAAGTGATCACGTGTTCATGGCTTTTACTTTAGCATGATATACTCTATGAAAGAGAGTAGTGTGTTATTACCTGATATAAGGTTATCATTGGAAAGTAATGATACGTATTCCATGGGTTATGAAATTTGATGTTCCTATGGGATTATGTATGTAGTTGTTTCCTTTGTAAATGTAAGAAACCAGTAATTGTATCTTGTTTGAATGTTGTGGAAACCTGTACTTGCTTGTGTGTCCATGGGAGGGTGATACTTGATACCCATCCATGGGGAAAAGTCACATTTGGGTGTGGATGTTGCCATACCATTATGTGTGTTTGCATGTTTGTTACTTGTTTGAGGACCAACCAAGGTGTGGTTGAAACCTTTATATAGGAGTAACCAAAAGTAGCTTCTTTTCTTTTGGTTCATTAGATCTTCAATCCATAAAGGGATAGTAGTAGTCACAAGTTTTCTTGGGTGGAGTGTGTAGCATACGCATGTTGTGGTGTAGAGTATCTTAGCTCAACCAATCCTGAGGAAACGTACTTGCTACTTTCCCTTATGTTAGATTAGGATACTTGATCTATATGTGTTAGCCTTATCCCTCGGATTTGAGTTTAGCAGCACGGTTGTTAGTTATGCCTAGACGTCCGTTGAGGCGATGTCTTGGTAGAGTGACGATGTCTTCTTTAGTCATGGATACACTCTAGTCATGTGGATAGCA
>VCHN02001043.1:0-26045 GCA_007115665.2 Sequoiadendron giganteum
TTGCACCTCTCTGATAGTCTTATGGTAAATTTAGTGAGTGGGGGAATAATATGTGCCTCACTGAATACCTCTGGGATTTTTATAGAAAGTCAACTCTTCTCTGAGTTTGGGAAAAGAGTAGAAAGAAATGTAAAAAAAAAAAACATAAAAAGTGGTGATGTGCCAACACTTTTACAACATTTCAAAACCACAAGTTCCTTTCTATGAATGACATGATAGACACAGAACACCACATCGCTTCATTGTTGGGAAGCGAATGAGCAACAGAGGCTAGATACAAGCACAGTGTAGTCATTCAATCCACCCACAAGAAGTGTGCATTAAGATCCTATCAAACATAGAAGTTTCAAGAGTCAATAGAAAAACATTCAAAAGATACATAAACTCTTCCTCTTAATATAGCATAACATGAAAAAATGATAATCCTACAAAGAAAACAGAGAATTCCAATGGCATAATCCTGTTTCTATAAATTATAACTTTATCAGGCATACAGACAACATGGAAATCAAATAATCAAACTATTTAGATTAAGCAAGACATAGTATTCTATTCTGGATGAAGATATAAAGAAAGAAATATTGATAGAGGCCATATCATGCACGTTTCAAATATTTCTCCCAAACAACTCATACTTCAAATATTAAATGAACTTTAAAATAGAGGTCGGATTCCAATCCAACGATAGTTTGAGTATATAAAAGATATAACATGCTAGAGTGAAGCAATGTTCTATAAAATTTAAAAGAAAATACTCCTATAACTATGAAAGATAAAGAAACTTTTTTTTCCAAAAGGAGAACTTCAGGAACCCTTTTTACATGTTGCCGCTTCCAATTTATAGCCGCCAAGGAGAGAGAAATGTTGACTTCATTCAAAAGTAATAACTACCCGACGCCCACACCTGATAGCTTAGAATCTGATCCCAGATCTTTTATTTAGGTTGCTGCAATTCATCTTATCAACTTTCAACTACCGCATTAATGTCCATTAGATATTTTATCAATATCACCCCTTGTAATCGCTCGGATCCTAGAAGAACATTCTGGCAAAGGTCTTGTCAACTAGTTAGGTGGCTTTGGTGGCATCGACTTGCATCCTTCTCTAGAACAAGGCAAGACACATTTTGATAGAATCTGAATGAAGACTCCCAAGGTACAACTCCTTAGCAGCAAAGAGATAGTGTGTCAAGTAGGCAAATAATCTCATATTTGCAAAAGGTGATTTTAAGAAATCATCTGCCAAGCCGACATGTGGTCTAACTCCCATCCAAAAGAAAAGTGATCAACAAAGTGTGTGGAACAACCATGTGGCACATTGTGTGCCTATCGGAAACACAACTTTTGTGCACGCAGATCCTCCTGAAGACAAAAGTAAAGCCAAATTTAACCAAAAAAAAAGACTAAGGCAAAAAATTTCTTCACAAAACCCAAACAAAATGTACAATTTTTTTCTTTATAGTGCAGGCATAACTCAATTTTGAATTTGAAAATGCAAACCCTAACCTAACTAGGGTTTCAGACAAATAAACTCGATCAGACCTCATCCCATTGAGAATTCCCCCCTAAAATGATGCAACGATCAACATAGATGCATCTGACATCTCGAGCATAGTCTAGGAGGGAAAAGGTAATGTGTACATATTAAACCCCTAAGAAATACATAGCTATAGTTAGGTAAAACATCCCTTGACATAGAAATTTATCCTTTGTAACACATCAAGAAATGAATGGCACCGTTGAGCAATTAATTTTACTTGGGTGAAGCGCAGGAAATTCATTTGGAGGCATCTTAGATCGATTTGCTAACTCAAATGTAGTTGTTCCATTACTACTTTACCATCACCCATGAATAGGAGAAGCTAGTCATTGTAGTTCAAAGGCCAACTATTAAATCTGGAATGGATGACCACAATCAAACCCCAATGCAAGTTTAAAACATCACCATTAATTTCCATCTTTAAATCTGGATCATCGATTGTGTCATGATGATGTCGAAGGGACTATACTTCACCTTACTTTGATGTCACCCCATCTCTTTGATACCATCCTCATCACTCATCATGGAAACCACCATGCTTCCTTACTTCACAATAGTGATGTGAAGCAAGGGCATGATGAATGCTCCACTATCATATACTCTTGATTAGATCTGAGCCCTTCATCACTAAGAAGTAATATCAAGGAAATAACCACACATCAGGGTGAAGCCACTTAGAGTCCCCCGATAGAATGAACTCTACCACCTAACCCATGTCGAGTCCCACCAAGCCACATGCCACCTCCCTGCTTCCCCATCAAGCAAAACAAAGGGTTCACCATAGCACCACTAGCTAGTGGGTTCTTTCCACTTATCCATCATGCCACCATCATACCCCACCATCTCCATCACTCATCATAGTAATGAAATGATAGGCCAAAAGGGTTATAGAAATATGTGATGTGAGGAACATACATGCCATTGCACAGCACTGAAAGAGAATACAAAGGAGAAAAAAACTACATCGATACGTGAAGCAAAGAGCTCATCGCTCATCATGGGAATAAAACCAATGGAGAAAATGGTTTTAGCAATGGTCAATGAAAACAACATAAAGTAGGTTTTTAGCATGTGTGATAAAGGTTATTTTAAAAAGGTGGCCACGTTAGGTGAATGGAACATGATGCCATAAGGTTACAACCTAAAGGGCGCAAGACTAAGCAGGCACAAAGTGTCAATGACGAAATAAAACAAAGCTAGGGTTTTAGGATACAATGGTTTAAGCCCTACAAGAAATTTTAAACCCTAAAGACATCAAAACCTCAAAAATGGCCATGGATTTTATAGGTTCCACCACATTGAGTGCATCAAAGGCTTTGAGCAATAGTAGGTCCCACAACTGATGGTCCCACATCAGGTCACAGAGCAATGAGGGCATTTCAAGGTAGACACAATCAAGGCCATATGACAGGCCACATACAAAGCATAGGTCATCAGGTTCTCCACGTCGAGAGGAGAGACAACCATCACCATGATGGTCACCTTCTAGGGAGAATGGCAGCTCAAGTTAGAGCATATTTTGATATTGTATTTGGACACATATATTTTTTACCATTGAGCCTGTGAGCTCTATTTTTTGGACGCATCTTGACATTGTACTATTACACTTTTTTGAGAGATATATATGATATGATTTTGGTGGTGATTATATAATATGTATTCTTATGTTATGATGTTATGTGGTTATGATAATGTTTATGTTGTTTATGCATTCTATATGATTATGTAATAATGTTATATGCTAATGCAATGTAATGGATGACCAGTTTATGCTTATATATGATGTTTAGATGATAGATGGATGTGTTTAATATCATCATAATATTTATGTGATGATTATGAATGCTATGTGAATGCATTTTGATGTATTCCGAAATGATATGATATGATTATGCAATGTGATGTTTACTGAATCTATTTTTTTAGGATGCAAATGTCATGTATGTTACAATGTGATAAATGAGAATGGATTATGCTTATGACATGATGTAAATGTAATGGCATGCTTAATATATAATGATGTGATGAAATTATAATGTCATATGAATTTAATCTATGTTTTTGTATTTTCTTATGCAATATAAATGAACTAATATGATGATGCATTTAATGCTCCCTATGATTATGTATGCAAGATATTTTTGTGTGTCATAGGACACTATCAAGATGCAGATAGAAGAAATTTTAGCACAAAAGATATGGATGTTAGCATGGTGCTAGTGGAGACAACATAAAGATGTATATTTTGCTTTGCAAGGATTTTCATTAATCATCATTGGGTGGTATAATGTGAAAAATGGATGAAAAACAACATAGTATGAGATAGACCAAGGTGTACAAGGTCATCCACTTGCAAAATAGATAATCATAAACAAGGAATGTCTTGACTCATACTAAAGGAAAATTTTCCCTAATCCTTTTGCCAAGACAATCCACAACTAGTAGTCAAAGAAAGGAGTCATGAGACATCATCGCTCCTCCAAATCCTTCATGGGACATCCTCAAGGAAGATAGTAATGTGACTCATAGAAAAATGTAAAAATATAAGACAAAACAGCCCACAAAGTCAACAACCATTTAGAGTGTTTGCCAATAATTTTTTGTCGATGTTTAATTGACTAGGTGATTAATAGGTTTATTTTTCTGACAACCTATGGGGTTTCAGGAGAAGAAACATGTCATATAAGATGTCAAGTCTATTTTTGATCATGCGACCACCTATATAAGGTAAATGACAAAATAATGACAATGTTTGACTTGCGGGAAGGACACATATTGTATAAGACAAGTGATTGACTGTTTTGATGTTTGTTGTTGACTATTGTGACAATTGATTGAGTTGACCAAAAGATTTGTTGGTTTGTTTGTCTTATTGATTTGTGACTTGTTTGAGGTCTTTGACAACTATTTGTGTTCAAGTTGACAATGTCTGCTTTATTATGACTAACATGACAAACCTTAAAGGACCGACCTAATTGCTCGAGGGCTCATCGACAGAAGGCCTTGCCTACATTAAGTTGTAGAGGAAATGTAGTTCGACTGGACGTGGACTAACATGACTGAGTTTGACTCTATTTTTGGGTTTTTTGAAGGTAATTTGGACGCTTTTGGGTTTTGATAGGTTTTTATTTTTTTGGATTTTTGATATAGTGACCTCCAACAACAAGTGTAGGATCCAAGGATGACATAGGTCAATTATTTTCCCCCAATCAGATATAAGACCAATTTATTAGGGGTAGAATGAGATAGGTGTTATGGTGAATGGACATGAAAGGTGAAAAGACACAAAATTTCAATCGTTCCAAGTTATGGAAAGGACAACCAAGCATTATTATGGATGTCATGCAAAATGGAGTGGCAAATGAATGGACATTGAGAATCAGATAGAATGATGGTAGACGATGGAGCAAAGATCAACTACATATGACACCTATTTTCCATATTTTCACCATGGTACTTATCCAAAGTGCCACTGAAGTGGTTTTCACTAATGGATGGATTATTTCTCTTTACTATTTTCTCAGTTTTTTTATTTTTTTTATTTTTTGGTTTCACCAAGATGCCTATTTTCCTGGTTTTCATCAACGTAACAATTTTTTTGAATTTTTAAATTTTTTTATGGTTATGGCCTAGCTCTCTGAAGCTAAGTGTAGAAATTATAAGTGTCTGATTCATAGACTATCGTGATGATGCATTGACCTTGCTTGGATGATCGAGCTAGATGAAAGGACCTGATATGGATGATGAATGCAAGTGAAAAATATGAAGGACTGTAGATGCGGCAGACAAAAGAGACTATGATATGATTCCTAATGTGCACACTACATGGGCCATCAGTCTTCAGATGAAAAGGAGTTTGGGCAACCAAATATCTAGAGTACATGAATCGTTCATCATCAAAGGTACATTGAAAAACATCGCCAATGGTGGTGGAATGATATGATAGATGTGTGAATGTGGACGGACTAAATGGAGTGTATGGAATGAATGAGAGGGATGAGGATGGAGACTTTGGATCAACAAGGTCTTCTTCTAACTTTTTATTTTGATGGATGCCCCTAGTAATTTTTGATGGAGGGGCATGATTGGAGATCGACTTTTTCCTATTTTTGATTTGTCCAATAGCTTTTTATTTTGGCTAGAGGAATTTTCTTGATCTACTTTTATTTTCATTATGTCTTTTTTATTCTTGATCTCCTTTTATAGGTAGCTCTTTCATGGTGTGATTGAGATGGGTGAAATGAGTGGAGTGATAGGAATGTTTGGTGGAAAAGTGAGAGTGGTGATGCCATCAATTGAGTCTTTGGGACTATCCTTTTTGATACCATTAATGTCAAAGGAAGCTTGCACATCCTTAACAACTTGGTAAGATGACTTAATAGAGGTGACAATAAGAGATGCATATCCTAGCCTAGGGTGGCTGAGATGGAAGGATGATGATTGGATATCCTCAATGGGGTTATGATCAAAAATTGGATTATTATAGATATCCTAGTCGAACATGGGGTTATCATGGAGATGAAAGGATTGAGCAGAAGTGGATAGGGCAAAGGAAGATGTATCATCAAGATCCCAAAAAAAATTGATCCAAGCACAACCATTTGTTTGTGTAAATTTTGAAGCTATCTTGACATCATTGTTGGAAGTATGAACACCTTTAGCCTTATTATAATTATCACCTATGGGAAAATTATCCATATGATACTCTCCACATCCCATGTCATGGACTTGGACCTTGGGGTTTGATGGCGTGCTAAATGAATTTGATTACTTGGTCAAAGAAGATGGATCAATGTACTGTGATGAGGTGGAGGATGAAGCTTCCCTATTGATAGGTACTTGGAATTGAGTAATCCTTCTCAGGTTACTGCAATACGGAAAGGGGTTTGGATCACTAGCGAAGATAATTTTAGTGCCTTCATGAGGAAACTTGAGGCATTGATGGTATGTAGATGGAATGGATTTCATGGCATGGATCCATGGTCGACCAAGGAGGAGGTTTTATGGGAGGTCAAGATCCAAGACTTAAAATGCGGTGCTCATTATTGCAGGTCCAACTCTGATTGGTAGTGTAGTAACACCCTTGGAAGAGCATTCTTCATTGTCATAGGCTTTGATAATAATAATTTTTTTTGTTTCTACACATGCCTCAAAGAAGCCTAATACCTTAACCAATTTGAGGGTAAAAATGTTCAACCCTACTCCACCATCTACCAATACTTGTTTGACTTTATGTTTGTGGACAAAGACTTCAAGATGCAAGGGTCAGTGTGATTAGTCTTTTGGGTCATATAATCTTGGTAGGAGAAAGTGACATGATGAGAACTAGCCAAGTAGCCCACCATCTCTTGGAAGCAATTGACATTAAGGTTAGTGTGTATAGTAGTATCTTGTAAGGCTAATTCAAGAATGGCCTTATGTTTGGGTGAAATATGCAACAACTCAAGGATAGAGATTTGCGTAGGTGTCTTCCCTAAATGGTCAAGTAGGTTGTATTGAGACTTTTGGTTGTTATTTTTGGGGAGTACCTTGGATAGTCAAGTTGGTTTGATGAGTATTGATGACACATTTTGATGGTTTCTTGATAGTAATGGTATTGACATAATCGTCAGTAGCTCGAATGTGATGGATGGTAGTGTAGTCATATTTGGCATTGGTGTAATTGGCATAATTGTTGGTCTTAGAACCCAAGGTGGAGACATTTCCTTTTCCATGGTCATGTAATGGATCCTTAAGGACTTTATGGTCATTGTTGGAGGTTTTTTATTGTCCATCGACTTCTATAATGCTTTTTTTGATGAGGTCTTGAATGATATTTTTCAATTTTCTGTATTGTGAAGTTGGGTGTCCTTTAGCTCAATGATAGTCATAAAAGGAATTATCATACCACCAAGAAGGTTTGAACTCCCCTAGGTCATATGGTTTTACATCAGGAAGTTGTATGACATTTTTTTTCAAGAGTTATTTGAGGACAGATTCAATTGGCTCCCCTAAGGGAGTATATTTATGTCTTGTGGGAAACTTCCTTTGGGCCTTTTGTTCTTGTGTATTTTGGATGAAATTTGATGTGTGATCAGGAACACATGGTGTGTTGGGTCCCCTAAGGGTGATTGTAGGACTAGTGTGTACTATCTTCACATCAACTACTCCATCATTGGTCACATTCTTGTTGTGGACCCAATATTTGTTCTTGTCATTTGAAGTGTTTAGGGTAGTCATGTTATTGTTGAAGGTTTTGATCTTTCCCTTGTCAATAAGTTCTTTCTCAAGGATGATGCCCTTCTCTACTAATTCTGCAAAGGAGGCGTAACATTGTATTTGTAGTTCATGTCATAAATTTGAGTTGAGGTTTTCCACAAACATGACAACTTTTTGCTTTTCGGGTATTTCCATTGGACATCAACTAGCTAATATCCTTCATCATTGGAAGAATGTCACAAATTTTTCCCCTTATTCTTGAGTAGTGTGACATAGGGTGGCAATTTTTATCTTGTTATCAATGTTGTATACAAAGTGTTCTATAAATTTATCATCTAAGTCTCCCTATGTACATATTCCCATTGGTAAGTGAGCAAACCACTTAAGTGCTCGTCTTGTAAGACTTCATGGGAATAGTTTCATTAGATATGTGGGTTCATGTGCAATGACTATGCAAGCCATAGAAAAATATCTTAGATGTTTGATAGGGTTTCCCTTCCCTCTATATTTAGGAAAGTTAGGCATGACATAGCCATGTGTGAAGGGAGGCATGCATAGAATTTTGTCAAATGGATATGGGTATAAGTCTTATGTAGAGTAAGTTTTCTTGTTTCATACTTGCATATTCTCCACTTGTTGTTGCAAGGAATTCATTTGAGTTGCTAGGACATCCATTTGGTTCAATGATGTGTCTTATGTATTGTGGTAAGAGTTATTGTTGGCATTTTGTAATCTGATGTTGTGAGATGGATTTTGATTGGTCGTGAATTTATGTGATAGATTTTGGTTTTGCATATGAGGGGTGAAATGTGGTATTTGTTTATGAATTTCTTGGTTGAAAGTTGGAATTCAATTGGTGTAGGGAAGATTGTATTGCGTTTTCCATGAACTTGCAAAAGTGTGACCATGGAAGTTTTGGTTGCCATGTTGCATGAAAGGTCCTTGTGTATTGTGTTGTGTATGCATACTAGGAGTAGGTCATTGTTGTGATGTGATAGTATGTTGATGGGTCCCCATGTTACGTAAAGCATTTGGTTTGGGAGTTTTAGGACCATTAACAACATTCTTAGGTATTTTCTTGTCTTGTTTAGACCCATGACATATGGATTGGAAGATGATTCCCCCATAGCTTTCGATGTGGAAAATGGATTGAATGAAGTGTTAAATGGTTGTGTCATGTTTTGTGTCATTCCTTGTGTCATTTTTTGGGTGGAAAATGGTGATGTGTGGATGGTTGTTGAGTCTTGTGTGAGCCCTCTTAGTGGCATGGAACTGTTGATTTGTGGAATGGAGCCACTAGAGGTAGATGTAATGTGTCCTTGATTTTGTTTGCTTAGGGTAGGCATTGCTTGGAGCGTGTTGACGTCAAAACCATGGGGAAGTGTGGCTCTTGCATTTAGTAGCTTAGTTATGAAATTTTGTGTGTCTAAATCCACTATCTTATCAACAAAGGAGGCTATTTTATGATCTTGGGCATTAGCCTCTACTTCCTCTATAGTCACATGACCTTCTTTGTCTCTTATTATGAACTTTTCAAATGGATTGGGGAATGAATTTTGTGATCGAGGCACCTCATGGGAAGAATTTCCAAAGGGGTTGACAAACTCATCATCTTGAGGGATGTCCATCTCTTTTCATTTCTTTTGCAACCTTTTTTCAACCATAAAAAGACTTGCAAAGGGGGAAGTGAATGTGATATGACGTCTAAGGTATGACAATGCAAAGGGGTATGTTTATGAGTAAGGTTATGCAACTATATTTTTGGATTTTTTAAAGTATAGGGTATGTCTAATGAAGACAAGATAAAGAGTCAAAGTGAAAATAATCAAAACATCAATATAATAGTGTCACAATGAAGTCAATATCTATGGTATGTCTAAGACTAGGTATGCAAGATGACTATTTTTTTAGATTTTTCAAGGTATAAATGATGTCTAATGATGATACCAAGATAAGGAATTAAAGTTACAATAGTCAAGATGTCAATAGAATAGTTTCACAATGAGGTCTTGGTATCTATAGTATTTTAAGACTAGGGTATGCCAAATGCAATGAAAATGTGAAAGGATGATGGAGGATAGGAATGGTAGTAGGAACTAAAAGGATGACTAAGATTATTACAACTAACACCTTATGGTAAGTATAATGTAAGGTTACCAATCAAACTAAGATAGCCAAGGAGAAAAATCTGATTTATCAAGACCTCAAAGATGCCAATGATTGAAATGACAAATTGACAAAGGTGGTCTCAAACTAGCCTTGTGAGTTGAAGAGCCAACCTAAATACCAAAGGACTAAAATGATGGAAGGTAAGGTCAAGATAAATCTAATTTTGTAACTATGGACTACTCTAAAGTCTGATGGATTTCTAAAGCCAAAGTTTACAGCAAGGTGTAAGCAAGCTAAAAGATGACCTAATATTTGACCTATGGTAAATGTAACTAATGCAAAGGGGTGAAAATGGATGGACTAAAAAATGACAGGTTTGGTGATTGCAAGTCTATGATTAGAGGACAAGATGATGCTCAGGAATTGATCAGAAAGTGGACTATTTTTGTTTTCCCTAAAATTTTCAATAGCTAACAGTGTTATGGGAATCAGTTGTGTTTTTTTGGTTTTGTAGTCGTGGTGTTTAGGGAAGCAATTGTGGTGAAGTAGAGCCAGTTAAGGTGAAAAGTCTTGTTTTAACCCTAAATTGAATGGTTTTGACTCAATTTTGATATAATATTTGTGAAGTCTAAATAGAAAACACTATAAACAGTCTGAAAACACTTGGACTGGTCTAAATGTCCAAAAAAGTATGTTCACAATGTGTATGTTTGGAGGTTATTCACTTCAAATTTCCACAGGTATAGCATAATTTGAATACAAATCACACACATAAGACACTTGTCTATCCCTAAAATTCAATGGCCAATGGTGACACTCTTAGAACCAATCTAGGAATCTCCTTTGACGCAAGGGAGGGGCACCCTTTTAGGTTATGTATCACCTTTTGTCTATGAATGTGGATGGGTAGGGGCCTCCTAAAATGGGAGGATACCACAAATCATCTTCTCTGTGGAAAGCTATAGGCTCAAAGCAAGCAACTTATACAAGCTAGGGATTTCCATCTCATGCAAGGGAGCCAAATGTTGTGTGTAAAAGTCTTATGGGTGTGATGTTGCACCCTTGCACTAATTATATCACAAAAACTCAATCAAAAGGTCAAAAGGGTGGCTTCTAACTAGTTTGGATATTAGTCACAACTCAGGGACATGCCACCTTGCAAGTGTCCAACAAGCCACTTAAAACTCTAACCACCTTACTTGGGGCACTTATACTCAAAGGTACCTCCCCTTTCTGAATGGCATTGTATAGATAAGGTCTGCATAGCATGAGGACTATGAAATTTTTTCACATCCTTTTATATGCCAACCCAAGGGAAAAACTGGTCGAAGTCACTAAGGAGTTCTTTGTATGGATGTGTCTCACTTGGTAGGCCCCTCTAAGGGTAAACAAAAGAAATACAAGTATATTTTTTTTTATCTCCAAGATCGCACAAGGCGTGAGGAGAGAGCATACACAATACACTTGCTTCACACTCACATGGTGTTCATTAACCTTAATAAATCAAAATGTGTGGGTGATGATGCAAGTGTTAAGAGATGTTTTTGATTCTCAAGATCACCAAAAAGGTGTGAGAGAAGAGCATACACACCTCTACAGCAAAATGAAAGACCACAAAAGAATGAAGACAATGATTTATTTTAGGTCCCCAAATTAATATGTGAGAAAAGACAATTGATTCAAAGTTGTCAATTTTAGAGCTAATGAGTGAACAATGCAAGGTTAATTTTAAGCCTAAATGAATCTGGTATGCAAGTTGTAAATTTTAAACCATATGAGCGAATATGCAATTTGTGTTCATTTTAGCCCATGAGTGAGATGATCTAGATTGTTGTAAATTTTAATCCAAATGAGTGAATGTGCAAGGTTAATTTTAACCAAATGAGTGTGTATGAACAAAATGAAATTGCAAAATGAGACAAGATAAAAAGTTAGCAAAATCAAATGAAAATGCCTCCTTTCCACCTATGCCACATGTTGCAAATCAGATATTAGTACCAGAAAATGCCTACGCTACTGAATTCAAAAAACCAAAATTGAAAATTCCTAATAAAATGCAAGATTCTAGAAAAATAGGCAATTACATCACTGTAACTCATAGTTGCAACTCACTGGCTCTTAATAGTTGTAGTACAAGAATTGACGATTGTAGCTTCTAGAATGGTGACTATGTTGGTAGAATGTGGTGATGTCTATAGCAGTTGCATTGTTTCCCTTAACAGTTGTGGTGAACGGACCTAGAGCTACAAAAAACACAACAAAAGCGACCAATTTTCACAAAACCAAAAACCAAGATGATATGATAATGATGTTAGACAACAAAAACCAAAACTAGTAACTGAAAAAAAGAGAAAAATCTAAAAATGGATGCAAACCAATGATGTTATTAAGTCCTGAATAGTTGTGGTGATGCCCTAAGTAGTTGCATTGCAGGAACCTGTAGCTACAAAACAAAAATAATGCAACCAATTTCAACCAAACTAGGGAGTAATATGATGCCAAACTGATGTTAGATGATAAGAACAAAAACCAGAAACTAGGAACAACCAAAAAAATTGAAAATAGAACAACCCAAATGATATTTTTGACTCCTGAACAATTGCGGCTTTCCAAATGTCGATTGCATCACACTGGATTTTAGCAATTGCATCGTTTTAGTTTGCAGTTGCGTTGCAAACCTAAAAAACTGAAAAATTCTAAAAATTCCTACAAGGTTTGGTTAGCTTCACATTAGGTTCACCAATGTAATCTAGAGTAAATTTTAGGTTAAGGTAAAACAACATAAAAACTAAATCTATTAAGCCCTAAACCAACAATAGAGCACAATCCAACATAAAAAACATAAAAACAAAGTAAAAACCACCTATTCCATGGTTGCTTAACCTCCATTGCTCTTCTCCATCTTGCTTGAATGTACTTGATTCCCTCAAATTTGAGTATGCACTAGTAGCCTATGACTATGGCTAGCAAAATATTGAAGATAGTTGTATCACTAACATGTACTTGCACATGAACTAAATGTATGAAAATGACAAGGATAGGTTTTTTTATAGAAAAGACAAATTTGAATGAAGGGATGAGATTCAATGTCAATCAATGGCCAAGAATGAAAGTTGTAGTATGAAATAGGGTTAGGGAAAAATTAGGGCAAAATAAGAATGAATGCCTAAGATTTATTTAATAATTCAATCAAGGATTGAAATTAAATGAGATGTCAAGAGATAAGATTGACACGGATAATGAGGTTGGCACAAAAAAAGAGGTTGTAGGAGAGATTCAAATACTTATAAAATTATTTTTTTTGAGAGGGAAATGCACAATTAAACAATAGAAGCATTATTTAATTATAGAGGACATGTGATAGGTTGACTTTTTCATTAAATAAAAATTTAATTCAAAAGTGGGAAATAAATAATTAAATAATAGACATTATTTAATTATAGAAGACATGTGACAAACTAATTTTTGAATAAAATAATAATTTAATTCAAATTGGGAAGAAGATGACAAATAAGTAATTTATTTAATTTAATGACAGAAAAGGCTAGTGAATAATTAAATAATTGAAATAACTATTTAATTATAGTAGAAAGTGGTAAATAATTAAATAATTAAGATTTATTTAATTATAGATGAAAAGGACATTAGTGACAATTAAATAAATAAAACTTATGTAGTTTATCAAAAGAGGGAATAAAAGATAGCAATGAATTGATTAAATAATTAATTTTTTTTAACTAATAGAAGACTTATGACAATAACTAAATAATTGAAATTATTTAGTTATTAGGAGTGAAGGGGAAATTTATGAAGAAAATAAAGTTTGTAGGCCTAGGACAATTTTTAGTGTCTACACATACATGTAGATTTATAGTATTCAATGTTGGGTTTGAATAGTGGCATTATTGCTTCTATTAATTTGGTTCTAGTTTTTTTTTCATGCATCCTTTCTCCCCTATATCTTCTATCATTAGTGGTAATATTTTGGGATATAAAAATACTAATGACTCTTATGTCAATACTATCTGTAGCGATTCATCTTCTCCTCTAAAGAATGATGCTAGTGTTAATGGTGGTCCTATTTCTTTTGTAGTTAAGAAATCCATGATTATGTTATCTATTCCCCCTATTGTAGTTTTGGTTGACAATTTTTTAAGAAGAGGAGTTTATCTCTTAAAAGGGCATGATTTATAGATTCAATAGAATTTGGTCGTGTCTTAATCATTTAAAATTCTAGATATTTGAGTAGTGGCAACCCATTCTAGAAGGGAAGATATAAATTTACCCTTGTGTTAAGGGTTTCGTTGTGGTTTCCTTTGATTTGGTCTCTAAGAGGAACATCATATTTAATGCTCACTCTTGGTTTTGGGAGAAACATCCCTTCCTTCTTAATCCTTGGGTTTCCTCCTTTATCCCTCCCACAAAGTCTTTTAATCATTTATCAATTTGCATCAACCTCCTAAATCTACCCCTACATTTTTGTTTTGATTCCTATTAATTTGGCATTGGTAACTCCTTGGTATATTTTATCATGGTGGATTTTGCTACTATTTTATTTTCTCATACCACTTGTGCTTGCATTCTTATTGAATTAGATTTATCTTTGCCTATCCTAGTAAAGGTTATTTAATAAATTCCTTATAACTCTTTGTCATGCCCATAATTTTTCACTAGAAAATGCAACAATTTTTTTTTTTTTAATCAATTATTAAGCTAATTAAAGTTCTAAGTGATCATAGTTCAACATTAAAGATATTAGCAATATTATTGCTATCTACAATAGCATGCTCATTTAATATTTCTCTTTGGTCAACATTATTCTTTTAGGCTTTAATTTGTATTTACACTTTGATTATATTCTTCCCTCAAATTTTTCTTTTATTTAAGTTGGTAATAGAAATTAATTTATTATAGTCACCTATAATATTATTATTTTGGTTGCTTTGAAAATAATAATAACATGGGTGACTTTGTTATCACAATCATTGATAATATTATTTAAAATTGTACTACTATATTATTATGTTTGTTTCTAAATTAAATATTAAAATCAATATCGCGCCTCTTCTAGCACTATTGGCATGGTATACATCCCCTAAAAAAAATGGATGGATAATGAGGGCGACACTATTCTTACCTTAACTAATAGTAAAACCATTATTTAATTGCTTAAGTTTAAAAAGTTGGTGGCCCTAATTACCTACAAATATAATTTTAATAATTATCCAACAATGACTTCAATTGCGAAGGATATTAATGACCCATCAACCAATTGTTAATTTTATTATGCAACTCCCTAGTTTACACCATCTTATTATTTTTGCTCAATGAACCCATAATAAAAATAATATTATCTTTACTAAATCACGATTCATCCATAATAATATTATTACACTCTTCTACATGACATTGACAATTTTATTCCTCAGTAATGATAGTATTATTGTCTCATCAATTTTTTAGACATTTATAATGTTATAGTTATAGATTCACACTTGAACCTTTATTATTTAACCAGTAATGGGACATTAATAGTATTATTATTTATTGACAACTCAAACATTAGAACGAGATCATGTTGATATTTAATTGTTAATAAAAAAAATATGAACAATATTATTATGAAGAAACCAATAAATAATCTTGAATCGAGAAATGGTTACGAGACTTCAATGATCAAAATTATTATTTATATTTACTCTCAAATAGTCATTGTTAATACCACTTGCATTTAACCAAGTAAATAATACTAATATTAAATCCTTAATTAACTTCAATATAATGTTGTAACATTATTATTATCATTAATCGAATAATATATTATTATTTTATCTCATACTATTATTGCTGGCATTTTTGTTAAATTAATAATACTACCTCAATAATGACGATGTTAGCATCATATATCCAACACTAAAATTCGTTGATAACATTGTGGTTGTTTAATCTATTTTTTTTCTCTTATTAAGGATAAATCCACATTAAGGACAATAATGATGCTGATTAATTTTTAACAACACATTTCCACCATCTAACCAAATGAAATTGCTATTGCTAATTGAAATATAAGAACAATAATGACACATTTAATCTGTACAATTAATAGTATCATTTTCTATTTACACTCTTTAAATAATTGTATCATTTTTTATTTAATAACTAAACATTATATATGTTTTTTAATTGACATCATGGTTTTACATTGCAAATAAGAATCTTCCCGTGCAATATGATCCAATTATAGTTGTTGCTGTAATTTTCATTTGTTGTTGGATATGCTGCAATTATAGTTATTATTGTAGTCTTTTTTTTTTTTTTTTGATATGTTGCTAATCCAATTTTTGTTTGCGATTTTATTTGCTATTGTAGTTAAAGTTCATCATTACCACTAAATTTACTAACCCAGCCCATGCCATACTATGATGCCCATACTGTAATGTAATGTTGATGTCCTTGCATTTGGATTGTGACAGGAAATAGACTTCCAACAACTTAGGTGCCTATATTTGCAACTACTTCAATCTGCTGTCATTTGTGTTATTAATTTATGAACTGCCAAAATATTAATGAGGATGGTGACTCCCGCACACTATCGCCCAGAAGGTCAAAAACCTAGGGAAAAATATATATATATAAAAATAAACTATAGCATCCACTTTTTACTTTCTCAAGCTGAACAATCTCCCACCTACACTTGACAATCTCCCACCTACTCTTGACATGTAAGGAATTAAATTGAAGTGAACCCATGACACTCTAATCACTAATTTAGAACAGCTATTGCAAACTTATTTGGGTCTTTACTTATTATCGCACAATTTGTACAAAATGAGTAAAAGATACAAAGCACGGTCAGACTGAGCAAGCCCAATTGATACGCCTTCCAGTGGATGCGTGGTCATAGCTGACAAATTACAGTGAGGTCTGGGAATTCAATGAGCATTAAATGGAGTGAAGTGATCATGAAGAGCAGCTAATACTTTCACCAATGAAAATATTGTGCAATGGACTATGATTAACTTGGGCCCAAAAATAAATCAAATACCATTGAAAGCTTGATGTTTCCCTATACTTCTATGCTGCAATACCAATACTCGAAAGTGGCATTTGTGATATTCTTTCATGTATCTACTGCACAGTCATTCTCCTATGCATGTATGCTTGATATAGAAATTTTATTTTTCTTTCTTGCATATTATGTGTTGTATCTTGGGTATTTTGGATAGACAACCAAACGTTTATTTCATTTTTATCAAAATTTAATTTTGCAGTCTCATAATCTTACAGTCTTACTAGAGTATGGATTATTTTCTTCTTGTTCTTATTATTTTAATTTTTTCTTTGATCAGATCAGTAGATATTCAACTTCTCGCTCTTACTAGAGTTTTGTGTATCATATTATTACAGCTGTGAGCACCAAAGAAAGAAAAAATTATTTTCAATGATGGTTGTTGAATGGTACAAGATGAAAACTTTAGGCAGGATACAAGTTATCCTCCATGTGTATTCCTTAACACAAATTGCAACAAAATTTCATTTGACTGGTTTAAGAATGGTAACGAATTTTAACTGATTCATGGGTCATGCTTCGGAGGATGTAGTGTCACCTATTCATTTTGCACGGTTCATAAATTACTCGATTCAATTTCTTAAAGAGATTTTAAACAAATATAGAGATTTAAAGAGATTATAAACAAATATAGAGGCTTAAAAGATTTTGAACAATTACAGAGACTTAATTTATTCAATATTGAGTCAACGAATAATATCCTATAAGAAGAATTCGATGAAAATCTAAGAGAAAGGTACCAATATTTACTTAAGCCTATGTTACCAGTCAGAAAGGATTTCTTAACTTTTTTTTCTTTTTCTGCAACTTAAATATATTGTACCTCTATCATTATATCTTTAGCAAGGAAGTTAACACATTCTCTTAAGACTTTAACACCATTTGTAGGAAATCTCTTTATTAACATAATCCTATTTTACCTTTCCATCTAAAACACCATAAAACATTTTCCTATACAATATGAGACCTATTATTTTCATTACGAACAAAACCAAGTTCTTTCATTTTACAAACTAGGTTCCAAGTAGAACCCACAAGAAATGAACTCCAATATCCTTCCCCCAAATTTTTGTAAGAAATGCATGTCAATGAATAAGGCTTAAATTTTCAGATTGCAACTAGATTTGAAGTTCATTCTTTGGAGACTTAATGCATACACATTCACATTAAAACTAGATCATATTGATACAAAATTACCAATGGAAAAACAAAACACATCAATGGGACTTGCTGTCCACCCAACCATAATGATGTCATGGAGCCTTGTGGGCTCTAGCCATACCCCCAAGCAAGGAAGTATATTAGCTCCAAGATGATGAATGGAGTATTTTTAAGTTTATTCAAAGGAATAAGAATAACATAGTGTCAACTCTCATGCATTTAGGTTCTCTACTCTCTACTTTCAAACATGATCCATACAACATGCCACTTTCTTACAACAAATGAACAAAGGAAAAATAGAAGTAGGGGAAACTTATCTCTTTGCTTTAGGAATGGAATTTAACCCTTTTCTCCTTCTTTCCTCTCCAAACAAGCCATCTTGATCACCATCTCCCCAACATGACTCATCCTCTCCTCTTCCCATTCTTCTTACCATTCTCACCTAAGTTCTCCAATAAGAGAAGTGGGAAATGCCCAAATCTTCCATCTTCTTGAGGTATATAGGAATCCTCCAAACCTACACTCTTTCCCACAAGTGCTCACACATGTGTGAGTCTTGTGCCAATTCCAAGAACTTTTGGGGAGTAGGAGGTTGAGAGTGACAAGTCACTCTTCCCAAGCCCCAACACTTTGAATTCGTCACATTCATGAATGTGGACTTTGAGGGGTCTTTTCACACTCCAAGGACAAGTTCACATGTCAAAAAGGTTCCAAACCCATAGGTATAGGTCTTAGGGGTCTATTATTGTTCAAAACCCAAGGAAATTGACTCAATAGTCCCTTTTTAAAATCCACACAATAATCCATACGAGTTTCACACTTGGATAAGGGTTCATAAACCCTAACCCCCACTTACACCTCACATGACATAATTAAAGACCCTCACAAAACAAATAAATAAATTATCCCTTTAATATCCAAACTCACACCCTAGTCTACCAACACATTAACTCTATTTCCTTCTAAGCCCAAAAAGAAATCAAATACATAGCCACAAGGGGATGTCTTTCCATTTTATTTCATTGGTTTTCTCTTCTTGTACTAGCACCCTAACTTTCCTGCACATTACCAATGCAATCATTAGCAACAATCATACATCACATTTGTTTGCTAGTTAAATATCCCAAGATCTGACATTACAACAATTCAATTTAACATTTCAATTGTATTCCTTGATTTACATACATTCCTAACACACTCATGGAAATGGCAATAAAACAAAATGAAATACAAGAATATTTCCACATAACCACACTATTTATTTCTCATGTCACATCTCACCATCTATTCAAGGAGACATATAACAAACTAGGGCTGTATCAATCACACATGAAGTGGGGTCTTACATCCCCCTCCCCTTAGCTTAGAATTCCTCCTGGAAGTCGTTAAAGTCTGAAACATAATCTCCATATAGCAATATACATTAATGTATCAAACATAATAACTAGTTTGCTTTCTTGATGAAAGAACCCAAACATTCAACTATAAGCATGCATTATAGACAATCTCTTCCATGATTTAATCATTCAAATACATAAAACAAAATTTCTCACAATGGAACCTTTATTTGATACACACTTTATTCAACAAAAGCTAACAACCATCCATGAATCTTAAATTTATTAACAGTGTAACCAACTTCAATACAAAAACATATCTAAATGAATTAACAACCTTTGATATATATATATATATATATATATTGTGTGTCAATGGCCCATCTTTTCTTAAAATTGCTAGCTTCACTTTTTATCCAAATATGTCCTTAAGTGGATATTTTACCTTATAATAATGAGACTCATACCATGTCTCATGGAATATTAACTTGCATCATTTGTTACTATCCTCCTCACATAGTTCATAGGTATGTCACATCACATTTACTTGCAATTTCACATGTACACACAACAATAGCAAGGATGCTCTTCCCAATGGGTGCACCTATCCTCATACAAAGGATGCTCTTCCCAATGGGTGTGCATGTCCTCATACAATCACATAATTTACAACACAAGGCTCACACAATGGGGTTTACAAGGATGGATATTCCTGGATACCATAGCAAATCAAAAACATGATCTTTAAGTCCTTCTCTAAGGACTCTTCCATGTAGATAAGAACAATCATAGAACAAGGGGGAGAATGGATCAATGCCCGTCCCATACCAGTCCCATTTACAAGCCCTTTCAAGGTGATTCCCCAATGCATCTACTCCCCTATATGACCTGCCAGGGAACCCCCCAAGATATGGCAGTTTACAAATTTCACATTACACCACACATGCCATCAATTTGAAAATAAGGAAAAAGCCTCAAATCGAGTAACATAGGATCATAAACCAAAATTCTAATAAAAAAAATCCCCAAAGAGGAACTATAAACTCAAAAAAAAAAGAAAAATAAGGATCAATTGTAGCTACACTGCAACATTTCAATCTTAAATCAAAAATGAAATTTAAACAAGTCCTTGAGGAAAATCGGACTATGTCAACCTTCAAATGGCTAAATAGCCTAATTAAATAAATGTTAAATTCCACATTGCTAGCACATAGTAAAATAAAACATCCATCAAGAATTACGAATGATTCATATTACAACAATAAAATATGCACATTACAAGCACCATGTGACTTGATAAGCCACCTAAGGGGAGGAGGGGAATGGTGGTTCTCTAACCACATAAGTATAATAGCATACAATAACTGGTGGTCCCTGACCACAAAAATATGAATAGTTGGTGGTCCCTAACCACATAAGTATGCATCATTGGTGGTCCCTGACCACATGAATATGAATAATTGGTGGTCCCCGACCACATAAATATGAATCAGTGGTGGTCCCTAACCACGTGAATATGAATAACTGGTGATCCATGTAATTCCATCATTTACCCATGGGTTATAAACATCAAGGAATCGGTTTGCACTATGAACCAACAAGTGTGGCTCTCATATGTGGGGGAGCAGACCATGGTCAACGTCCATGGGAGGATTACAACGACTACGCATAGATCGTTTATCAGGATTAGGGACAATGCCCTGAGCTCATAATTTCCCAATGGGAGAACATGTGCCTCTCAACCCCTTGTTTTACACTAGCTGGCATCTCACTCCCATAAGGAGGGAACCATACACTAGGGTTAGACATTTAACATACACGCAAGACTAGTACAAGGGAATACGTCACATTACATCCAATAGGCACACTTCCATACACATAATGTTTACATCATCACATAACTAGCTAACTTTCATAAAGGCCATCACTTAGGGTGCACATAGGGATCGTACTTGACATCCACCCACCCTTATCCCAAGTCGGATGCCTTGTATCTCATACTTGGGAACAACACGTTTACTGGTCTTTACTTCACATGTCATAACATAATACACTTTACAAAATTCATCATAGAACAAAAACAATAACCTTAAATAAACAATATTCACTTTGCTTCTCAATTTAGAAAATATTTGCTCACGTTGCATAAGTACAAGATATTGCTAGATGATTCAAATTGTAGTCTAAGCATATTTATTTTTGAAGAATTAACAAATACATGGTGCACCGCTCTTTCTATCTTACTAATTTAGTGTTTGTCTTCACATATATGCTCAAGATTGGTTCTCTATATTCATCCATACCATTATTTCTCTTTCATTCAACTATGTTTGTTTTGTTTTGTTGACATATCAATATGGGTAATTTTACTATAATTTTCACATGTTAAAGAAGTTTCCTATTTAATAAAGAATATAGTGAGCCATTTTTGTTTGAAATATAACAATATAAAAAAGGAAAGCACACTCAATGCATAAAATACATGATAAATCATAGAATAGTAATTCTCACCTCATTGATATCTTTTTACAATTCTTGCATTTCATTATCTAATGTTGAATAATTTAATAACATATTATAACCATCATTTTTACAACCGAAATTCCATCTAACCTCATAAAGATGCACAATGAGTAGAAGTCTTGAAATTTTTATCAATAAGTTTAGGTTTTCTCCTTTGAATAATTTGGTGTAATTTTTTTTATTATTATTATTATTTTAAATAGTATGTATACTCAATGGTTTAGAATGCACAACATTTGAAGAAAGTTTTACAAGTCTACATTAGTCTATCTTATCTATATAGCTAAATTTCAAATCACTTAATATACTATGAACATAATACATTACTCAATTTATCAATTCACTAATTGATTATTCAATTCTCATGACATGCACACAACCTTCAAGGCCAATACCAATTCAATACATTATTACTTTCAATAAGAAATGCATCCTTTCCTATTTTGGCATTAAATGCCTTTAATCCTTAACTATGTGTGAGGAAATTAGTATTAACTTGTGTCCTTTATCTCTAAATTCATGTTTGACAAGATCTCTTCACAAAGATGTTAAGCTTAATTACTAGAGGGAATTTATTAATACATTACCTAATTCAATTTTCACTAGTTATGACTTAGTTGTAACTTTTGGCGCATCCTTACCTTTGTCTTGAGCTTTAGTAACCATGTTCTTTTACTTTTTTTAGTATCCGTTGCAACTTTATTTAGTTTACTAGGTCATTATTTACTTGTAAACGTGTTGAATTAGTCTTCTAGTTTCACTATTTTATTCAAGGTGAAATATGGTTCTGACCACTTTTCTAAATTGGTCTTGCTAAATAATGGAAGGCTTTGATCATTAGTTGAAGTCATCTTAAATAAACTTCTTACATACCAATCACTGTTAGAGTAATTGGACATTTACTTTATTAATTAAACAATATTTGTTTAATTATGTAAAGTTTCCTTTTAACTCTTTTTCACTTAAGCTAACATTAGGTGCATAATAATTAATTACTTTATTAATTATTATTGTGCAAGCCTAGGGTTTTCCTTTTTAGGGTTTTCATCTATATGTAGTTGAAAACTATCTTTTGTATCATTATTCATTTTACATTTTCAGGTGAATACTTTGCTCCACATTCTTGAGCATTTCCATTCTTGTTTCTCTTTGCTTCTCCTTGTAACAGGTTATTTGCTTGCAAAGATCGTTTGGGCTTCTGTGGTGTTGTATCTTCTCAACTCCAACATGGTATCAGAGCTTCAGATTTGCAGCTGCTTGTTCTTGTTTTGAGAAATTTGCATTGGAAGCAAATCTAGGGTTTTAAGTTCTTTTTGGGTGGATTCAGCATACTCCATTTTTTGGGTTCACTTTGGGCTCAAATGGACTGTTCCATTGGATTCGCAGTGCCCAAAAACCCTTAAAACGACTGTCAAATCGTCGATTTTGGTTACAGTCAATTTGGAAGGCAAAAATTTTTTTGCCCTAAGGCCATACGGAGCAAAAATAGCAGTGAAAAATCACAAAAATTGAAATTTTTTTTTTTAAAAAATCATTTTTCTTTTGATTTTTGCAGTAGTGATGAATCTTGGCGCCACTTGGCCACCACCATATGGCAGCTCGCTGGCCGCATCCTGCAGGTGTTGGCCATGCGGCATCCTGTAGGCCCTGCTTAGGCTTCAGCCACGGCGCTCGTCTCTGCCTTCACCTTATTGCGTAGAACGCCCTCCATCGAATACCCGTGTCCGGGCTCTGACTTTACCTCCCTTAGAGCTCTGTAGAACTCTGACTTCAAGCCTCCCGCAGGAGCTCCTGTGCATTGTTGCCCAGGCTCGGCCAGAGCTCATTTCAATCCTCCAGCCCAGGCCAGTCATTACTGCCGACCCAGCGGTCTAAAACCCCAGCCGCCGGTCTTATGGGTGACCGAGGGTTTCGATCCAGCCCCCAGCCGCCAGCCCCCTGGTCAACCACGTGACCAGGGGCCGAAGACTTTAGCCCTTGAGGGCTCCAAACACATTTTTTTTTGCACATTGGAGCAGCTTGCGCTAAATCGGGCATAGAATGGGCATTTTTTCTCCGTTTTTTGCAAACAAGATATCGTCGGAAAGCTGGTTCTGGCACCGTTCCAGTGGTACTGGTAATTTTTCCTGATTTTGCATTTTTTCTGTGTTTTTTGCCAGTCAAAGTCAGAACTTGGTTTTTTCACTCCAAGGGGCGTATCTTTTGCGTCCGAACTCCGTTTCGCGCAAACGAATAGGCGTTGGAAAGGTGTTGCAGTCCTCTTTCCATATTTATAGTCCATTTTACCAGTTTGATTACCAGGTATTTTTTATTCAGCTTTGTGTGTTTTTACACTTTGCTCAATTACTTGGTCCTTCTGACTCCTACATGAGTTTTGTTTGCGTGGGATGGGTTATATTCATTTGATCTAAATGCTGTAAGGTCAGATTTCTCAGTTTGTTATTCATTTGAAGTGTTATCATGGGTTTCTCTACTCACCCTTCAGTTGTTCTTCTGGAACGGGGTAATTATGAGTCATGGGCAAAGGGTATACTTACACATTGTAGGTGGCTTAATATTTTGCCTTATTTGTATGATCTCATACCTGAACCAACAACTTTAGAGGGAAAATTAGCATGGGATATTATTAGAAATCACATTGCAGGAGTTATATTATCTAGTGTTGATCATGACACTGTGTTGGTTATATCGGACATTGATTGTCCTCACCCACTTTGGACACGTCTTTGGGAGATCTATGGAGACCCTATTCTATCTCCATTCCCAGAGGATCCTACTTCAGATTGTCTCTTACCCATTGCTTGGAGAGAGAATACACCATTTGATCATGATACTTTAGAGGAGCTTGAGTATTTAGACACCCTTACATATTCCGATGGATTAGAGGTTTGTCTCATAGTTCCTACTCTTCAAACTGAGACTTCATCAGCATCTCTTGTTGTTCTTGCTTCAGTACAATAGGGAATCATACATCTTCTAGACATAGCTACTCTGGACTCTTATGTTGCAGACATATCTTTCTTGTTTGTTGAGTCCTATATTATAGATTTGGAGGATTACTTTGAGGACATTCATCTCCTCTACCTTGACAGTCAGATTATCACTATTTTCCCACCATTATCTGTGCATTCAGAGGTTGCATTTCAGTATTCTCCACATCAGTTTGGATTTGACATTATTTGTTTCCATTCAAATAGTGAGACTCTTCAGCATCCTATCATGGTAGACATCTTGAGACAGATTGGTTCTTCCTTCTTCACAGGGTTTCTTCGATACAGGTCCATGGATCCGTTTCTTCCCAAGGGGAGGAATATCATTTTCCGCTTCAAGATCTCCTTTTGGATTCTACATCAGGCATCTACCATTGTGACAGGAGTTTTTCATTGTGGGGGGGCCTTCTTCTCTCTTTCTATATCTCCTATGGAGATCATTGTACATGTACTTATATGATAGAAGCTGTCTATGGGGGGTATTATGTTATCCACCTCCTATCCTTATTTCATTAGTGCATTGCATTTCTTCCTTGCATTCTATTTTGGGGAGGAGTTTTGTTCCCACTGGGTTTTCTCCTTTACCCCATTTCATTTAGTTTGCATTGATTTTGTATATGGGTACCTGATCTGGCCTTGTTGCTGGGACCCATTGCTTTTGCTTTCAGTAGCTTCTTCTAGGTTTTAGCTTCTCCTTATGTCTATCTTAAGGGGGGGTGTTAGATTAATTGGGTATTTACTTTATTAATTAAATAATATTTGTTTAATTACTTAAAGCTCCCTTTTACCTCTTTTCACTTAAGCTAACATTAGGTGCATAATAATTAATTACTTTATTAATTATTATTGTGCAAGCCTAGGGTTTTCCTTTTTAGGGTTTTCATCTATATGTAGTTGAAAACTATCTTTTGTATCATTATTCATTTTACATTTTCAGGTGAATACTTTGCTCCACATTCTTGAGCATTTCCATTCTTGTTTCTCTTTGCTTCTCCTTGTAACAGGTTATTTGCTTGCAAAGATCGTTTGGGCTTCTGTGGTGTTGTATCTTCTCAACTCCAACAATCACAAGGTGATTCATTCATTGCTTCACAAGAACACAAATTATGTCTTTATACA
>VCHN02000146.1:0-13471 GCA_007115665.2 Sequoiadendron giganteum
TTCACAAAAATCAATAGAAAATAGAGGTTATTATTAGTCATCTACAACATAATCCTAAATCAAAGTTTTCAAAACTTGGTTCATTCTGGGTGAAAAATGGGAGTTCGCATTACATAGATACAATGTAGCCTCAAAATAGGGTTTCGCGAAACTTGAAATTTAATCGATGGAAATTTAAAACTCATAAAAAAAATAGAAAATAAAGGTTCTTAATAGTCATTTACAGAATAATCCTAAATAAAAATTCTCCAAACATGGTTGATTATGCATGAAAAATGGGACTTCGTATGACACGTCCGCAAAGTAGAATGAAAATTAGGGTTTCGTCGAACTCGACATTAAATCGATAGAAAATAAAATTACTTAATAGTCATAAATAAAAGTTCTCCAAACATCATCGATTATGGGTGAAAAAGGGAGTTTGTGTGACACATCTGCAACGTAGACTTAAAAAGAGGTTTTCGCCGAACTCAACATTAAATCAATGGAAATTCATAATTCACAAAAATAAATAGAAAACAAAGATTCTTAATAGTCATCTACAACACAATCCAAAATCAAATTTTTATGGACATGGATGTTTTTGGGTGAAATAAGCAAGTTCACATCACACAACTTTAATATAGCATTAAAATAGGGTTTTCATCGAACTTGACATTAAATTGATGGAAATTCCACTTTCACAAATATTGATTGAAAATAAAGATTCTTAATAGTCATCTACAACACAATCCTAAATCAAATTTCTCACCAAACATGGATGTTCATTTGTGAAAATTTCAATTTCGTGTAACACAACTACAATGTAGCGTTAAAATAGCGTTTTTGTTGAACTCGATATTCAATTGATGGAAATTCAATATTCACAAAAACTAATAGAAAATAAAGGTTTTTAATAGTCATAAACAACATAATCTTAAATCAATGTTTCCTAAACATGGTTTATTGTGGGTGAAAATTGGGAGTTGGCTTGACAAAGATGCAATGTAGCCTTAAAATTAGGTTTTGTTGAACTCGACATTTAATCGATGGAAACTCAACATTCATGAAAACAAATAGAAAATAAGGGTTCTTAATAGTCATCTACAACATAATTCTAAATCAAAGTTCTCCAAACATGGTTGATTGTGGGTGAAAAATGGGAGTTCTCATGACAAAGCTACAATGTCACTTTAAAATAAGGTTTCGCCGAACTCCACATTTAATCAATAGAAATTCAACATTTGCAAAAATAAATACAAAATAAAGGTTCTTAATAGTCATCTACATCATAATCCTAAATAAAAATTCTCCAAACATGGTTGATTATGCGTGAAAACTGGGAGTTCGCGTGACAAGTCCACAATGTAGAATTAAAATTAGGTTTTCATCAAACTCAACAATAAATCGATGGAAATTGAACCTTCGTGAAAATCGATAGAAAATAAAAGTTCTTAATAGTCATCTACAATAGAATACTAAATCAAATTTCTCCAAACATGGTTGATTGTGAATAAAAAATATGAGTTCGCGTGATACAGATGCAATGTAGCCTTAAAATCAGATTTTGGTCAAACATGACATTGAATAAATGGAAATTCAACATTGACGAAAACTGTAACTAAATAATTGTTCTTAATAGTCATCTACTGTACAATATTAAATCAAAGTTCTCCAAAAATTGGTGATTGTGGGGGCAAAATGGGAGTTAACATGACACAGCTGCAATGTAGCCTTAAAATGACCTTTTCATCGAACTCGACATTAAATAGATGGAAATTAAACGTTTATGAAAACTAATAGAAAATAAAGGTTCTTTATAGTGATCTAAAAAAGAATCCTAAATCAAAGTTGACCAAATATGGATGATTGTGGGTGAAAAATGGGAGTTCACATGACACAACTGCAACACAGTTGCAACGTAGCCTTAAAATCATCTTTTTATCAAACTCGACATTAAACAGATGGAAATTGAATGTTCATGAAAGCTAATAGAAAATAAAGGTTCTTTATAGTCATCTAAAAAACAATCCTAAATTAAAGTTCTTTAAATATGGTTGATTGTGGGTGAAAAATGAGAGTTCATGTGACAAAACTACACTAGCCTTCAAATCAGGTTTTCCTTTAACTTGACATAAAATAAAAGAAAATTTAACATTCACGAAAATTGATAGAAAATAAAGGTTATTATTAGTCATCTACAACATAATCCTAAATCAAAGTTCTCAAAACATGGTTGATTGTGGGTGAAAAATGGGAGTTCGCATCACAAAGATGCAATGTAGCCTTAAAATAGGATTTCGTGAAACTTGAAATTTAATCGATGGAAATTCAACATTCATGAAATCAAATAGAAAATAAATGTTTTTAATAGTCATTTACAGCATAATCCTAAATAAAAATTCTCCAAACATGGTTGATTATGTGTGAAAAATAGGAGTTCGTATGACACATCTGCAACGTAGAATTAAAATTAGGTTTTCGTCGGACTCAACATTAAATCGATGGAAATTGAACATTCACGAAAATCGATAGAAAATAAAATTTCTTAATATTTCTAAATAAAATTTCTCCAAACATCTTTGATTATGGGTGAAAAAGGGAATTTTAGTGACATATCTGCAACGTAGCCTTAAAAATAGGTTTTCACTTAAATCAACACTAAATCGATGAAAATTCACCTTTCACAAAAATAAATAGAAAACAAAGATTCTTAATATTCATCTACAAGACAATCCTAAATCAAATTTCTCCAAACATGGATGTTTGCACGTGAAATAAGCAAGTTCGAGTCACACAACTACATTGTAGCCTTAAAATAGGGTTTTCGTCGAACTCAACATTAAATCGATGGAAATTCAACTTTCACAAAAATTGATTGAAAATAAAGATTCTTAATAGTCATATACAACACAATCGTAAATCAAAGTTCTCCAAACATGAATGTTCGTGTGTGAAAATTTAAAGTTCGTGTGACACAACTGTAATGTAGCCCTAAAATAGGGTTTTCGTCAAACTTGACATTCAATTGATGCTAATTCAATATTCACGAAAAATAATAGAAAATAAAGGTTTTGAATAGTCATATACAACATTTAAATCAAAGTTTTCCAAATATGGTTGATTGTGGGTGAAAAATGAAAGTTCGTGGGACAAAGCTGCTACGTAGCCTAAAAATAAGGTTTTTGTCGAATTTGACATTTAATCGATTGAAATTCAACATTCATGAAAACTGATAGAATATAAAGGTTTTTAATAGTTATCTACAACTCAAAGTTCTCCAAACATGGCTGATTGTGGGTGAAAATGGGAGTTCGCATGACACAGCGCAAACGTAGCCTTAAAATGAAGTTTTCGTTGAACTCGACATTAAATCAATGGAAATTCAACATTCACGAAAATCGAAAGAATATATAAAAAATCTTAATAGTCATCTACAACACAATCCTAAATAAAAATTCTCCAAACATGGTTGATTGTGGGTGAAAAATGGAAGTTTACGTGACATACCAGGAACGTAGTCTTAAAATCATATTTCGTTGAACTCGATATTAAATCGTTGGAAATTCAGCATTCATCAAAACCGATAGAAATAAAGGATCTTAATAGTCATCTACAATCCTCATTCAATGTTCTCCAAACATGGTTCACTTGGGTGAAAAATAGAAGTTGACATGACACGGCTGCATGTAGCCTTAAAATCTACAGCATAATCCTAAATCAAAATTCTCCAAACATGGTTGATTATGCGCGAAAAATGCGAGTTTGCATGACTCGTCTGCAATGTAGAATTAAAATTAGTTTTCGTCGAACACAACATTAAATCGATGGAAATTGAACATTCATGAAAAATCAATAGAAAATAAATGTTCTTAATAGGCATCTACAACACAATACTAAATTAAAGTTCTCGAAACATGGTTGATTGTGGATGAAAAATGGGAGTTCGTGTGACACATCTACAACATAGATTAAAATGAGGTTTTCATCAAATTGGACATTAAATCGATGGAAATTCAACATTCATTAAAGCAGCATTAGAGGAAGCTATGAGGAAGCATAATCTTGCCATGCCCAAGTCTTCTCCCTCGAGAAAAGGGCAAGCTCTCTCAGATACAGCTTTGTCCTCTACTAGTTCCAATTGGATTCTTGATTTTGGTGCTTCTCATCACATGACTCATACTGTTGATCTTCTTGATTCTCTTTCTCATAGTCATACTTCACATATTGCTATTGGGAACTCTTCTCAAATTCCAGTTTTGGGCACAGGCTAAATTCATATGCAAGATGGTTGAATTGATGATGTTCTTCTTGTTCCTGGTATTTCACCGAATTTGCTCTTTGTCTATCAGATTTGCAATCATGGTGATGGAAGGCTTATTGAGTTCTCTCCTACTGATGTGACCATTAGAGAGATGCAAGATCCTGAGAAAGTCATTGATATAGGCATAGTTGACCGTGCAGACCATTTGTATAGGTTTGATGGGTTTGAGTCTTCATCGGGATCATCCCTTATTGCTCATGCAGATTCTATGAGCAAGCTTTGGCATGAACGGTTTGGGCACCTGAATTATAGATATCTTCAGCAGATGAGCACACAAAATTTGGTAATTGGTGTACCTCCAATCTCTTGTTTAGATGGAGTTTGTCAAGGTTGTGCGCTTGGCAAGCATCATTAGGATCCTTTTCCGAAAGGTATGGCCACAAGTGCTTCGACACCCCTTGAGTTGGTACATAGTGGTGTCATGTCCTTCCCCACTCCTTCATTTTTTGAGGCCAAATATGTGCTCACCTTCAGTGATGATTTGTCTAGGCGTACTTGGGTGTATTATTTGAAGTACAAGGATGAGGTTCTTCGCCATTTCATGTCCTTCCTTGCATTCATGGAGAAGTAATCAGGACACTCCTTTTAGAAGATTCGCACAGACAATGGGTGGAGTATGTCAATCAGGCGTTTTAGGAATTTTGTCGTGCTAAGGGTATTCTTCATCAACACACAGTGCCATACACTCCTCAATAGAATGGTGTAGCTGAGCGGAAGAATAGAACTTTATAGGAGGTGGCCAATTGTATGCTACAGTCTAGATCCATGGCTCCCACTTTTTGGGCAAAGGCTATCAATTGTGCCAACTACATTCAGAACCGTATGCCCCACAAGGCAGTGCAAAATATGACTCCGGAGGAGGCTTGGTCTCATGTCAAGCCCAAGGTTTCCTACTTTAGAGTTTTTGGGAGTGATGCATGGACATTCATTCTGGATGGTATGCGTAAGGCAATGGAGAAGAAAATTCAATGGCTCATTTTTGTTGGCTATTGTGAGGATGTGAAGGGTTATCAGTTGTTTGATCCTGTCACTCGAGAGGTTCATTTTCGTCATGATGTTCAATTTGATGAGTCTTTCACTCCGCAAGATTCTACATCACAAGCCTCTCCCTCTCTTCTTCCTAGTTCTTCTTTAGAGGATGTTTTGCTTCTTGATGATGATGTTCCTGATAGTGGTCTCGATCTTGTTGTTGATATTACTCCATCTTCTCCTGCTCCTCCACTTGCACCCCATCGACCTTTATGGGCTCGTACACTTCTTGAGGATGCTGGCTCTTTTGTCGGTGATCCCATAGCTACACGATGCACTCATTCTCGCACTTCCGGTATCAGTCTTTTGAGTCATACAGTTTCTACTGATCCTCAAAAAAATTCTGATGCTTCGGGTGTTCTGGAATGGCATAGTGCTATGCTAGAGGAGTATTCCTCCTTGATGAAGAATCATACTTGGGATTTGGTTCCTCTTCCTAAGGGATGAAAGTTGGTTCGACGCAAGTGGGTGTATCGTACCAAGTTTGTAGCTGATGGTTCTATTGATAAGTATAAGGCTTGTCTAGTGGCTAAGGGATTTTCTCAGGTTGAGGGTATTGACTATTCTGAGACTTTTACTCCTTTCGCAAAGATGGAAACCATACGCCTTGTGCTGTCTATTGCTGCATCTCAAGGTTGGTCAGTGTATCAGATGGATGTGAAGAGTGCTTTCTTGCATGGTGATCTTCAGGAGGAGATCTATATGGAGCAGCCACTGGGCTTCGTGCAAGACCCTTCACTTGTTTCCAGGCTTTGACTTTCATTATATGGTCTCAAACAAGCTCCTAGAGCTTGGTATGAGAAGATGGATAGTTTCTTGCTTGCTTCTGGATTCACTAGATGTCACTCTGATCCTACAGTTTACATTCAGAGGCATGGGGTGAATCTTCTCATTCTTGTTCTTTATGTGGATGACTTGATTCTCACAGGATGTTCTCCTGTCATGATAGAGGATACTAAGCAAACTTTGATGGAGCGTTTTGATATGACGGATCTTGGTTTGTTGCATTACTTCCTTGGTGTTCAAATCCATCAATCTTCTGTCGTTATTTCTATCTTCCAGCAGAAGTATGCTCTTGATTTGCTTCAAAGGTTTGGGATGGATAATTGTAAGTCATCCCCTACTCCTTTTCAGTCAGGTGTTGTTTTGTCCACCAGTTGCACTACACCATCCATTGATGCTACTTTGTATTGGCAGTTGGTTGGCAGCCTTTTATACTTAACACATAGTCGTCCTGATATTTCCTTTGCAGTTAGTCTTGTCTCCCGTTTCTCTCAAGATCCTCATGAGAGTCATTGGAAGGCAACCAAGCATATCTTACGATACATTCAATGCACTACACAGTTTGGAATTCACTACACATCAGGTGCTACTGAGATTTTGGGCTTCACTGACTCAGATTGGGCTAGTGATGTTGATGAACGAAAGTCTGCTTCTAGCTTTGTTTTTTGTCTTGGTTCTGGTCTGGTTGCTTGGTCTTGCAAGAAGCAAACTACTATTGCATTATCATCAACTGAGGTTGAGTATCAACGCGCTATCTTGGCTAGTCAAGAAGTTCTTTGGCTTCGATAGTTGATGGTTGAGTTTGGGTTTCCTATTAATCATCCCACTATTCTTTGGTGTGATAACTAGAGTGCCATACATATTTCTCGCAACCCTATGGAGCATCAACGTACTAAGCAAATTGAGATCCACATGCACTTCATTCGGCAACTCATTCAGGTTGGTGTTCTTATTTTGGAGTATTTGCCTATAGAGTAGCAAGTTGCAGACATCTTCACTAAACCTTTGGCATCTCCTCACTATCTTCAGTTACGATCGATGTTAGGGGTGAAGGAAGTTGTCCTTGGGGGGTCTTGAGGAGTCCCCCTTCCTTTCACTTTTATATTACACTTTTATTTTGTTCTCTGTTTTGGAGAGGAGTTTTCTCGCACAGGGTTTTTCTTCGTTTCTCCGGTTGTGAGAGATTTGCATTTCACTGCATTGTAGTTGTACATGGGTACCTAACAAGGTTTTTTTCTAGGACCCATAATGCATCTCATATTGCATATTGCACTTTCATTTATTTTTTGTTCTCCCTAAGTTGCACTTAAGGGGGGGTGTTGGAGTGCACGTTTATTTCCAGCATGCTATTAAGTCCAACTTTGTATTTATTATAGTAGTTGCATTAATTAACTTTTGGTTTGTGCATTGATGGAGGGCGATCACTTGCTTTCCCGTGTTGTCTCTCCATCTTTTCCTTGTGCCTTCTTCCCTGCTTATTTATACAGGGCCCTTTGTACATTTCATACCATCTCATTCTCATCAATGAAATTAATTGACTGATGAAATAGCTTCTCTTTGCTTTTGTGGAGGTTTTGTTCGGTGTGCAATTCAAGCTCCTAGATGTCCTCACAATTTATTGTGGGTGAAAAATGGGAGTTTTCTTGACAAAGATGCAATGTAGCCTTAAAATTAGGTTTCGTCCAACTCGATATTTAATTGATCGAAATTCAACATTCACAAAAACAAATAGAAAATAAAGATTCTTAATAATCATCTACAACACAATACTAAATCAAAGTTCTACAAACATGGTTGATTGTGGGTGAAAAATGGAAGTTCGCATGCCACATCTGCAACATAGCTTTAAAATCTAGTTTTCATGAAATTAGACATTAAACTGATGGAAATTCAACATTCATGAAAACTGCTAGAAAATAAACGCTCTTAATAGTCATCTACAACACAATCTTTAATAAAATTTCCAAAACATGGTTGATTGTGGGTTAAAAATTTGAGTTTGCGTAACATAGCCTTAAAATCAGGTTTTTGCTAAATTGGACATTAAATTAAAGTTCTTCAAACAGGGTTGATTGTGGGTGACAAATGGGAGTTCGCATGTCACATCCCCAACATAATACTAAATCAATGTTCTCCAAACATGGTTGATTGTGGGTGAAAAATGGGAGTTCGCGTGACAAAGCTGCAATGTAGCTTTAAAATAAGGTTTCGTCAAACTTGACATTTTATCGATGAAAATTCAACATTCAGGAAAATAAATAGAAAATAAAGTTTATAATAGTTATCTCCAACATAATACAAAATCAAAATTCTCGAAACATGGTTGATTATGGGTGAAAAATGGTATTTCACGTCACACAGGTGCAACGTAGCCTTAAAATCAAGTTTTGGTCTAACTCGACACTAAATAGTTAGAAATTCAACATTCAAGAAAACTGATAGAAAATAAAGGTTTATTAGTCATCAACAATAAAATCCTAAATCAAAGTTCTCCAAACATGGTTTATTAAGGGTGAAAAATAGGAGTTCGTGTGACAAATTTGCAACATAGCCTTAATATTAGGCTTTCGTGAAACACGACATTAAATCAATGGAAATTCAATATTCATGAAAACCAATAAAAATAAAAGGTTCTTAATAGTCATCTACAACACAATCCTTAATTAAAGTTCCCTAAACATAGTTGATTGTGTGTCAAAAATGGGATTTCACATGACACAGTTGCAAAGTAGCCTTAAAAATAAAGGTTCTTAATAGTTATCTAACACATAATCCTAATTCAAAGATCTCCAAACATGATCGATTATGGTTGAAAAAAGGGATTTCGTGTGACACATCTGCAAGGTAGCCATAAAATTATGTTTTTGTCGAACACGATATTAAATCAATGGAAATTCAACATTCACCAAAAACTAATAGAAAATAAAGTTTCTTAATAGTCATCTACAAAACAATACTAATTCAAAGTTCTCCAAACATGGTTGATTGTGGGTGAAAAATAGGATTTTGCATAAAACAGCTGCAATGTAGCCTTAAAATAAGGTTTTTGTTGAACTCCACATTAAATCAATGAAAATTCAACATTCATGAAAATCGATAGAAAATAAAGGTTGTTAATAGTCATCAGCAACAAAAACCTTAATCAAGGTTCTGTAAACAGGGTTGATTGTGAATAAAAAATAGGAGTTCATGTGACATAGTTGCGACGTATTCTTAAAATCAGATTGTAGTCGAACATGACATT
This sequence comes from Sequoiadendron giganteum, assembly GCA_007115665.2. Lineage (NCBI taxonomy): Eukaryota > Viridiplantae > Streptophyta > Pinopsida > Cupressales > Cupressaceae > Sequoiadendron > Sequoiadendron giganteum. Next base: position 9,360 of record VCHN02000146.1, read on the forward strand.
AAATCAATGGAAATAACATTGACGAAAACCATAACAAAATAATTGTTCTTAATATTCATCTACAATAAAATAGTAAATCAAAGTTCTCCAAACATTCTTGATTGTGGGTGAAAAATGGGAGTTCACATGACACAGCTGCAACGTAGCCTTAAAATCATCTTTTTATCGAACTCAACATTATATAGATGGAAATTGAACGTTCATGAAAACTAATAGAAAACAAAGGTTCTTTATAGTCATCTAAAAAACAATACAGAATTAAAGTTCTCCAAATATGGTTGATTCTGGGTGAAAAATGGTAGTTCACGTGACAAAACTGCAATGTAGCCTTCAAATCAAGTTTTGTCAAACTTGACATTAAATCGAAAGAAATTTAACATTCAGAAAAATCAATAGAAAATAAAGGTTCTTAATAGTCGTTTACAGCATAATCCTAAATAAAAATTCTCCAAACATGGTTGATAATCATGCGTGAAAAATGAGATTTTGTATGACAAGTATGCAACGTAGAATTAAAAATTAGGATTTCGAAAAATTCAACATTAAATCGATGGAAATTGAGTAGTCACAAAAATCGATAGAAAATAAATTTTCCTAATAGTCATAAATAAAAGTTCTGCAAACATCGTTGATTACGAGTGAATAAGGGTTTTTAATAGTCATCTACAACATAATCGTAAATCAATGTTCTCCAAACATGGTTGATTGTGGGTGAAAAATGGGAGTACGCATGACAAAGCTACAATGTAGCTTTAAAATAAGGTTTCATCGAACCACAGATTTAATCGATGGAAATTCAACATTCATGAAAACAAATAAAATAAAGGTTCTTTATAGTCATCTACAACATAATCCTAAATCAAAATTCTCCAAACATGGTTGATTATGCGTGAAAACTGGGAGTTCGCGTGACAAGTCTGCAATATAGAATTAAAATTAGGTTTTCATCGAACTCGACATTAAATCGATGGAAATTGAACATTCGCGAAAACTAATAGAAAATAAAGTTTATTAATAGTCATCTACAACACAATACTAAATCAAAGTTCTCCAAACATGGTTGATTGTGAATAAAAATAGGAGTAACAAAATAATTGTTCTTAATAGTCATCTACATTACAATATTAAATCAAATTTCTCCAAACATTGTTGATTGTGGGGGAAAAATGGGAGTTCACATGACACTGTTGCAACATAGCCTTAAAATCAACTTTTCATCGAACTCGACATTAAATAGATGGAAATTGAACGTTCATGAAAACTAATAGAAAATAAAGGTTCTTTATAGTCATCTAAAAAACAATCCTAAATCAAAGTTCTCCAAATATGGATGATTCTAGGCTAAAAATGGGAGTTCATGTGACAAATCTGCAATGTATTTTTCAAATCAGGTTTTTGTCACAATCGACATTAAATCGAAAGAAATTTAAATTCACAAAATCCAATAGAAAATAAATGTTCTTAATAGTCAACTACAACATCATACTAAATCAAAGTTCTCCAAACATGGTTGATTGTGGGTGAAAAATGGGATTTCGCATAACAAAGATGCAATGTAGCTTTAAAATAAGGTTTTGGCGAATTTGACATTTTATCAATGAAAATTCAATATTCCAGAATACGTATAGAAAATAAAGTTCATAATAGTCATCTAAAACATAATAAAAAATCAAAATTCACCAAACATGGTTGATTGTAGGTGAAAAATGGCAGTTTGCGTGACACAGCTGCAAAGTAGCCTTAAACTCGGGTTTTCGTCGAACTCGACATTAAATCATTAGAAGTTTTAAATTCACAAAACTCATAGAATTTAAAGGTTCTTAATATTCATCTACAACACAATTTTAATTTAAAGTTCTCCAAACATTGTTGATTGTGGTTGAAAAATGGGAGTTCACGTGACAATGCTGCAACATAGCACTTTAAAATCAGGTTTTGGGTGAACTTGATATTTAATCAATGATCCTTTAACATTCATGAAAACCGATAGAAAATAAAGGTTCATAATAGTCATCTACAACACAATACTAACTCCAAGTTTTCCAAAAGTAGATGATTGTGGGTGAAAAATGGCAGTTCGCATGAGAAAGCTGCAATTTAGGCTTAAAACAAGGTTTTTGTCAAACTCGACATTAAATCGAAGGAAATTGAACATTCACGGAAAACTGATAGAAAACAAAGGTTCTTAATAGTCATCTACAACACAATCCTAATTCAAATTTCTCCAAACATGATTGATTGTGGGTAAAAAACGGCAGTTTGTGTGACAAAGCTGCAATGTAGCATTAAAATCAGATTTTCGTCGAATTTGAAATTTAATCGATGGAAATTCAACATTCACGATTTTTTTTTGAAAATAAATGTTTTTAATAGTCATCTTAAACATAATCTGAAATCAAATTTGTCCAAACATGGTCGATTATGGGTGAAAAAAGGGAGTTTGTGTGACACATCTGCAACGTAGCCATAAAATTAGGTTTTTGTCGAACTCGATATTAAATCAATCGAAATTCAACATTCACAAAAAACTTGATAGAAAGTAAATTTTCTTAATAATCATCTACAAAACAATACTAATTCAAAGTTCTATAGATATGGTTGATTGTGGGTGAAAAATAGGATTTTGACTAACACAGCTACAACGTAGCCTTAAAATAAGGTTTTCGTTGAACTCGATATTAAATCAATGGAAATTCAACATTCATGAAAACCGATAGAAAATAAAGGTTCTTAATAGTCATCAGCAACACAAACCTTAATCAAACTTCTCCAAACAGGGTTGATTGTTGGGGGAAAATAGGAGTTCGTGTGACATAGTTGCAACGTAGCCTTAAAATCAAGTTTTCACCGAACTCGACATTATATCGATGGAATATCAACATCCATGAAAACTGATAGAAAAATAAAGGTTCTTAGTAGTCATCTACAAATTAATCCCAAATCAATGTTCTCAAAACATGGTTGATTATGGGTGATAAAAAGGAGTTCGCGTGACATAGCTGCAATATAGCCTTAAAATTTGGTTTTTTCTTGAAATTGACATTAAATTGATGGAAATTGAAAATTCATGAAAATTGATAGAAAATAAAGGTTCTTAATACTCATATACAACACAATCCTAAGCCAATTTTCTCGAAACATGGTTGATTGTGGGTGAAAAATAGGAGTTCACGTGACACAACTGCAATGTAGCCTTAAAATACGGTTTTTTGTTGAACTTGAAATCAAATCAAGGGAAATTCAACATTCACAAAAACCGATGGAAAATCAAGGCTCTTAATAGTCATCTACAACACAAACCTAGATCAAATTTCTTTAAAATTAGTTGATTGTGAGTGAAAAATTGGAGTTTGGGGGACAAAGCTACAATGTAGCCTTATAATAATGTTTTTGTCGAATTTGACATTAAATCGATGGAAATTCAACATTCACATGACACAGCTCGAACTTAGCCTTAAAATAAAGTTTTCGTTGAACTCGACATTAAATCAATGGAAATTCAACATTAAGAAAAATCGAAAGAATATAAAAAATCTTAATAGTCATCTACAACACAATCCTAAATAAAAATTCTCCAAACATGGTTGATTGTGGGTGAAAAGTGGGAGTTCACGTGACATAGTTGGACCATAGCCTTAAAATCAGGTTTTCATTGAACTTGACGTTAAATCGTTGGAAATTCAACATTCGTGAAAACCAATAGAAAATAAAGGATCTTAATAGTTATCTGCAACTCAATCCTAAATAAAAATTCACCAAACATGGTTGATTGTGCGTAATATGGATGTTCACATGACATAGTGGGACCGTAGCCTTAAAATCAGGTTTTCATCGAGCTCGATATTAAATCGATGGAAATTAAATATTCACGAAAGATGATAGAAAATAAAGGTTATTAATACTCATCTACACCGTCGGGCCCATCAGGAGGCCTTCAAGTCCCTCAAAATTAGCTTCAAAGATTTTGTAGGGCAAAAAGTAGAAACTTAAACTTGAATAACTTTTGAACCGGGAATGATCTTAGCCTGATTCTTTCACCAAAGTGTTTATTATACTAATCTCGAAGCTTCCTTTAAATTTATGTCTCCTCACGCTTTCAAATTCATACCTGC
>VCHN02000146.1:22118-60562 GCA_007115665.2 Sequoiadendron giganteum
TTTAAGGTGAAGGTTAGGTTACGAATAAGGTTAGGGTTAGGGTTAGGGGTTGCATAATTGTTATGATCATACTTAGGGTTAGGCTTTGAGTTAGAAATATCATTTGGTTTAGGGTCATTATATATTTAGGTTTAGGATTAGAGATTTAGTTAAGAATAGGGTTAGGGTTAGGGTTAGGGTTAGCATCAAAATTAGGGTTAGGGCTAGCATCAAAATTAGGATTAGGGTTAACATGAAGATTAGCTTAAAATTAGGGTTAGAGTTAGGATCAAGATTAGGGTTACAATTAGATTTCAGATTAATTTTAGGGTTAGGATTATGGTTAAGGTTACGATTTACATCATGGTTATGGTTATGCTTAGGGTTAGGTTTAATGTCACTATGTGGTTAACTTTAGGGTTAGGGTTAAGATTAAGAGATATAGTTAGAGTTAGGGAGAGAGATATATTTAGGGTTAGGGTAAAAAGATATAGTTAGGATTAGGGGTAGGTTATGATTGATTTGCAAAAATTTCTTAAATAATTTCTTCAAAATATAAATAGAAATCTTAACCCTAATTGAACACTAGTTTATAGGAACACTAATTAAATCCTAACCTTGTTTGTGCCCTAGAACCCTAATTGAACTTAGATTGAATTGTAACCCTAATTGTACTCTGACCATAATCATAATAAAAATCTAAGCCTAATTGAATACTATCCATAATTAGACTCTGACCATAATCAGAATTAAAATCTAACCCTAATTGAACTCTAACCTTAACTCTAAACACTATTTTAATCCTAACTATAATTTGTTCCTAACCCTACCACTAACCTTACACTAATTAAACTCTAACTATAATTGTAACTTAAATTTAATTCTAATTGAATCCTAACCTTGATCATAACCCTATTTGAAACCCAACTGTAATCCTAACCTCAAGCTTTATAATCAAATCCTACCCCTAATTGAACCCTAAACCTAAGACTGATCCTTGTCCTAACCCTTACCCTAACACTAAGCCTAAACCTATTTGAACCCTAACCTAAATAGAACCTATACTTGACCCTAACTATAATCCTAATTGAACTCTAACTCTAATTGAATCAAACCATAATTAAATTGTAACCCTATTTGGACCATAACCTTAAATCTAAACCTTTATTGAATTTTAACTATACCATAACCCTAATCCTAGTCCAAAATATTATCCTAATTGAACCCTAAGTGTAAGTAAACCCTATCCAAAACTCAAATTTGATCCATGTATTCCAATCTTTGTGAGGGTTTTTTATTTAGTATTTCTTATTGATTTATATTTTAAATTTTTGATTTTCTTTTTGATCAATTTATATTTGTGATCAATTATTGATTTATCTTAAATCTTTTATTTATTTATTTATCTGATGTTTTAATCAAATTTTTCTGATCAAATATATGATTTTCTTTTTTTATTAATTCATCTTTGTGATCAAATATCTATTTTCTCTTTTATTTATCTTTGAGATCAAGTTTATTTATTTATTTATTTTATTTTTTTTAGTTTATTCAAATCTTTTGATTTATCTTTTTTTTTTTTAGTTTTTTCAAATATTTTTTAGTTGTGGACCATAACCTTAAATCTAAACCTTTATTGAATTGTAACTATAATTGAATCCTAACCCTAATTCTAGTCCAAAATCTTATTCTAATTGAACTCTAAGTGTAATTAAATCCTATACAAAACCCTTATTTAACCCATGTATTCAATCTTTGTGAGGTTTTTTAATTTAATATTTCTTATTGATTTATATTTTAAATCCTTGTTTATCTTTTTGATCAATTTATGTTTGTGATCAATTATTGTTTTATCTTAAATGTTTTATTTATTTATTTGATCTTTTAATCAAATTTTTGTGATCAAATATTTGATTTAATTTTTTATTAATTCATCTATGTGATCAAATATCTATTTTCTCTTTTATTTCTCTTTGAGATCAAGTTTATTTATTTATTTATTTATTTGATCTTTCTAAATTTATTCAAATCTTTGATTTATCTTTTATCTTTGAATTGTTTATTTGATTTATCTTTTATCTTTGATTTATTTATTTGATCTTTCAATTTACCATGGTAAATATTTTTATTTGATCTTTTTGATTTAGGTATTTATTCTTTTAGTTTATTATGATAAATTTTTATTTCTGATGAAATCTCTTTGATTTATTTATTGAATTTTTTAATTTATTTTTAAATCTTGAAAATATTACTAAATATTTTCATATCTTTGCAATAAAATATCTTTTATTTATTTATTTGATGCTTTCATTGGATTTTATCTTTGATTGATTTATTTAATCTTTTCATTTTTTATTTATTTATATTTATATGCTAATAGCAGTCACGACGCAACTTGTAATGTCTTAAATAAATTATTTATATATTTATATATTTTTCATTAAATTATTACAATAGTTAATATATTATCATATCATAGTATAATATTGTAATTCAATTTTTTAAAATAATATATATAATTTAATATTTAAATGTTAAGTTAAAATATAATTTATAATATTATAATAAAAATATATTCTTTGATCAGGACAAATACAGAACCCTTGCCAGCATCATACAAGCCAATGGCTATGGTCAGCAAACCCCTGTGGCACACCTTGACCTTCATGCTCTTCAAACTATAAATTTATTGCACAAATTTTTCAGATTTCATAGTGTTCTCCACCTCTGATTTGCTCTACTCATTGCTGCTACGCTAAACGCCTCTTGCATGAGAAGGGAAATGAAGCGTGAAGAGAGAGTGAAAATTTAGGTTAACCTTGCATTATAATATAGCTAGATTTTAGGGTTTCTTTTATTTTTATTTATTATTTATTCTATTTGAATCTTAATCTTCCCATATAAGCGTTTGAGTAAATTTTATAATGGACTCCAATAGGAATTAAGACAATAAATTTTGACGCTGTCAATCAATAAAGCTATTTAATACATTTACAGGCACGATATGAGGATATCAAAGACATTTTTAATTATAACGGTAATAATATTATTTCAAAGTATAAACTTGCTGTAAATGAAAACATCCGTATGAATATTAAAAGTCATAAAATGAAAAAAATAATATCATGAGATTTAAAAGTCATAAATACATTAACAATGACAAGAATAATATGATGAGATAATAAACAGTAATATTTATTGGTATTAATATTAGTAATTGTAATATAGTAAATACAGATTAGTTACGCTTCAGTATGGTTTTTAAGTTCAACTCACAATAAATTAAGAATAAATAAGAATATGATTATTGTTTTGAAGAATTATATATTAATAATGTTGGTAAGTCAATAATATCAATATTGTAACTAAGATATAACCACCATCTTAAAAAATAATATTAATTTCGTCGAACAGTAAATCTTGATTAACATTTTTAGCGTTTTAAAAAAAATTGACAGACAACTGCCAGTATTCATGTAAGAGCCACAAAATTAATTTATATATCAAAAACGTCTTCAATAAATATTTTGTAACCGTTCTCTCTGTAGCCCGTTGCCAGTTGCCAGTAATCGAGGAAGAGGAAGATGATGTGAAAATTTGAAGATTCTGTCAGTCCTGTTTTAGCGCATGCAACATGAAGGTTTCGTGCTTATTTTCTGTATTTAAATTCGTTTCTTGCTTAGCAGACAACATGCACGTATTTTTGGCTGCTGTTACAGATTTTACAAGGGAGGCAAGATTCATGCGATCCATAACCGAGTTTGATTCTGCCATTTGTCTAGCCACTATCAGGCGTCGAACCCCCTCTTTAACATAGCGATTGTTGTTTGACAGACAACTGCCAGTATTCATGTAAGAGCGTCTTCAGTAACCGTTCTCTCTGTAGCCCGTTGCCAGTTGCCAGTAATCGAGGAAGAGGAAGATGATGTGAAAATTTGAAGATTCTGTCAGTCCTGTTTTAGCGCATGCAACCGTTACATGAAGGTTTCGTGCTTAAAAGATTTTCTGTATTTAAATTCGTTTCTTGCTTAGCAATCCAGACAACATGCACGTATTTTTGGCTGCTGTTACAGATTTTACAAGGGAGGCAAGATTCATGCGATCCATAACCGAGTTTGAAATCTGCTTTATATTTGTCTAGCGCTGAAGCTACAGTTCCTATTTGAGACGATTTATCTTCCCCTCTTTATGCTAGCGTTGCCTGTTTGAACATAATATTCGGTGATATTTCTTAGTAAAATGGAATTCTTTTATGCATAATTATTAATTGTAGGTGGTTGATGGTGGATACCTCTCCTGCTGCTGCTGGTTGTCTAATATGTTTCTTGCAAGGGACATCTGAGGACTATCTTATGTTTTCAATTTGATGGGAACAAGTGAAGAAAATTTGCAGACATAAATAAAGCGCTGGAAGGTTACCATTCCTTTACCAGGTACACTCCTTGTTACAAGATCTTCAATGCTATGTCATTGTTCTAAAAAAATAGAAAAAATAATTTTCTCCAAGTTCTGTAATTAATCTTTTGGCTTGGCATTTTCATTTCTTGCAAATAAATGTGCGTAGAGTGCATTCGCCATAGTTTATTTAGGAATTTTTGGAGTCTCCATAAAAAGTTAGCTGTCTGTGATTTTTTATTTTAATGTATGATTTAGTTTTCTATTTTATTTAAATTTTCTTAAATTTATTAATCAAATATTTAATTATAATTTTAGTTCTCACACTTGCTCATTTATATTAACGCCTAAATGTGCACTTGCAGGGATCTTCGCTGAAATTTAGGGCAACACGCCAGAATGCAAGGTGTGAGTGGTCAGCCTTAATAGGGAAGGTGCGGCTAGGGTTGGGAGGCTGCGCTCCCTCCTTATTCTTTTTGATTTATTATTATTCTATATATTTTTTTATATAGATTTACTCAAGATTATCAGATGGTAACTGCAAATCTACTGATTTAGAATTCAATATCCGATAGAAAATAAAGGTTCATGATAGACATCTACAATACAATACTAATTCCAAGTTTTCCAAAAATAGATGATTGCGGGTGAAAAATGGTAGTTCACATGACAAAGCTGCAATTTAAGCTTAAAGAAGGTTTTTGTCAAACTCGAAATTAAATCGAAGGAAATTGAACATTCACAAAAATTGATAGAAAATTCTACAATACAATCCTAATTCAAAGTTCTACAAACATGATTGATTGTGGGTGAGAAATGGCAGTTTGTGTGACAAAGCTGCAATGTAGCATTAAAATCAGATTTTCATCAAATTTGACATTTAATTAATAAAAATTCAACATTTACGATTTTTTCTAGAAAATAAAGGTTCATAATAGTCATCTACAACATAACCCTAAATCAAATTTTTTCAAACATGATCGATTATGGGTGAAAAAAGGAAGTTCATGTGACACATCTGCAACATAGCTATAAAATTAGGTTTTTGTCGAACTCGATATTAAATCAACGGAAATTCATCATTCACAAATTAACTGATAGAAAATAAATTTTCTTAATAATCATTTACAAAACAATACTAATTCAAAATTCTCCAAACATGGTTGATTGTGGGTGAAAAATAGGAGTTTGCATAACATAGCTGCAATGTAGCCTTAAAATAAGGTTTTCGTAAAACCTGATGACTATTAAGAACGTTTATTTTCTATCAATTTTTGTAAATATTTAATTTCCATTGATTTAATGTTGAGTTTGATGAAAATTTAATTTTAAGGCTACATTGCAAACGTGTATGCGAACTCCCATTTTTCAAGCATAATCAACCATGTTTGGAGAACTTTAATTTAAGATTATGTTATACATGACTATTAAGAAAACTTTATTTTCTATTTATTTTTGTGAACGTTGATTTTTCATCGATTTAATTTTGAGTCGAACAAAAACCTAATTTTAAGGCTACGTTGCAGCTGTGTCATGTGAACCCCTATTTTTACACACCATAAACCATGTTGGGAGTACTTTTATTCAGTATTAAGTTGTAGATAACTATTAACCATCAACACGAACTCTAATTTTTCACCCACAATCAGCCATTTTTGGAGAAGTTTGATTAATGATTGTGTTGTAGATGACTATTAAGAATCTTTATTTTCTATCAGTTTTTGAAAATGTTGAATTTCCATCGATTTATTGTCGAGTTTAGCAAAAACTTGATTTTAAGGCTACGTTACAAGTATGTTACATGAACTCCCATTTTTGGGAAATTTTATTAAGGATTATGTTGTAGATCACTATTAAGAACATTTATTTTATAGCGGTTTTCCTGAATGTTGAATTTCCATCAGTTTATTGTCGAATTTAAAAAAACTTGATTTTAAAGCTATGTTGCAGATGTGTTATTCGAACACCCACTTTTCACCCATAATCAACCATGTTTGGAGAACTTTGATTTAGTATTGTGTTTTAGATGATTATAAAGAACCTTTATTTTTCATTAGTTTTCATAAACATTCAATTTCCATCTATTTAATGTCGAGTTCTATGAAAAGCTGATTTTAAGGCTACGTTGCAGCTGTGTCATGTGAACTCCCATTTTTAACCCACAATAAACAATGTTTGGAGAACTTTGATTTAGTATTGTACTGTAGATGACTATTCAAAATAATTAGTTTCTTACGGTTTTCATCAATGTTGAATTTCCATTGATTTAATGTGATGTTCGACCAAAATCTGATTTTAAGGCTACATTGCATCTGTGTGAAGCAAACTCCTATTTTTTATTCACAATCAACCATGTTTGGAGAACACTTGATTTAGTATTGTGTTGTAGAAGACTATTAAGAATATTTACTTTCTATCGGTTTTCGTGAAGGTTCAATTTCCATCGATTTAATGTCGAGTTCAATGAAAACCTAATTTTAATTCTACATTGCAGACTTGTCACACGAACTCCCAGTTTTCACACATAATCAACCATGCTTGGAGAATTTTGATTTAGGATTATGTTGTAGATGACTATTAAGAACCTTTATTTTCTATTTGTTTTCGAGAATGTTTAATTTCCATCAATTAAATTTGGAGTTCGACGAAACCTTTTTTTAAAGCTACACTGTAGCTTTGTTATGCAAATTCCCATTTTTCACCCACAATCAACCATGTTTGGAGAACATTGATTTAGGATTATATTGTAGATGACAATAAAAACCCTTTATTTTCTATTAGTTTTCGTGAATATTGAATTTCCATAAATTGAATATTGAGTTCGACGAAAACCCTATTGTAAGGCCACGTTGGAGTTGTGTCACACGAACTTAAAATTTTCACACACAAACATCCATGATTGTGGAGAACTTTGATTTAGGATTGTGTTGTAGATGACTATTAGAAATCTTTATTTTCAATCAATTTTTGTGAAAGTGGAATTTCCATTCATTTCATGTCGAGTGCGACGAAAACCCTATTTTAAGGCTACATTGTAGTTGTGTGACACAAACTTACTTATTTCACCCACAAACAATCATGTTTGGAAAAATTTGATTTAGGATTATGTTCTAGATGGCTATTAAGAATCTTTATTTTCTATTTATTTTTGTGAATGGTGAATTTTCATCAATTTGATGAATATTACACAATTTAATGTTGAATTCAATAAAAACCACATTTTAAGGCTGCGTTGCAGCTGTGTCACATGAACTCCTATGTTTCTTCCGTAATCAACCAAATTTGGAGAATTTTGACTAAGGATTGTGTTGTAGATGACTATTAAGAATATTTATTTTCTATCAGTTTTCGAGAATGTTGAATTTCCATCGATTTAATGTCGGGTTTAGCGAAAACATGATTTGAAGGCTATGTTATAGCTATGTTATGCAAACTACGATTTGAACCCACAATCCAGCATGTTCAGAAATTTTTATTAAGGATTGTGTTGTAGATGACTATTAAGAACCTTTATTTTGTATCTGTTTAAGTCAATGTTGAATTTCCTTTGATTAAATGTTTGAATTTGACGAAACCCTATTTTAAAGCTACATTGCGTCTTTGTGATGTGAACTCCCATTTTTCACCCACAGTTAACCATGTTTGGATTGATTTTATTTAGGATTGTGTTGTAGATGACTATTAAGAAACTTTATTTTCTATCGATTTTTGTGAATGCTGGATTTCATTAGATTTAATGTCAATTTCGTCAAAAATCGGATTTTAAGGCTACGTTGCAGCTGTGTCACGCGAACTCCTATTTTTCACCTACAATAAACCATATTTGGATAAGTTTGATTTAGGATTGTGTTGTAGATAACTATTAAGAAACTTTATTTTCTATTAGTTTTCGTGAATGTTGAATTTCCTTCAATTAAATGTTTGAGTTTGACGAAACCCTATTTTAAGGCTTCATTGCGTCTTTGTGATTCGAACTCCCATTTTTCACCCACAGTTAACCATGTTTGGATTGATTTTATTTAGGATTGTGTTGTAGATGACTATTAAGAAACTTTATTTTCTATCGATTTTTGTGAATGCTGGATTTCAATAGATTTAATGTCGAGTTCGTCGAAAACCGGATTTTAAGGCTACGTTGCAGCTGTGTGACGCAAACTCCTATTTTTCACCTACAATAAACCATATTTGGATAAGTTTGATTTAGGATTGTGTTGTAGATAACTATTTAAGAAACATTATTTTCTATTAGTTTTCGTGAATGTTGAATTTCAATCAATTTAACGTCGAGTTCAATGAAAGCCTGATTTTATGGCTACGTTCCAGTTGTGTCATGTGAAGTCCCAATTTTCATTCACAATCAACCATGTTTGGAGAACTTTGATTTAATATTGTTTTGTAGATGACTATTAATAACTTTTATTTTTTTATTAGTTTTCATGAATCTTGAATTTGCTTTTATTTAATGTTGAGTTTGAAAAAAAACTTATTATAAAGCTACATTGCAGATGTGTCATGCGAACTCCCATTTCACCCACAATCAACCATGATTGGAGAACTTTGATTTAGGATTGTATTGTCGATGACTATTAAGAACCTTTATTTTCTATCGATTTTAGTGAATGTTCAATTTCCATCGATTTAATGTTGAGTTCGATGAAAAACCTCATTTTAAGGCTACATTGTTGTTGTGTCACATGAACTCCCATTTTTCACAAACAGTCAACCATATTTGGAGAACTTTGATTTAGGATTGTGTTGTAGATGTCTATTAAACAACTTTATTTTCTATCGGTTTTCATTAATGTTGAATTTTAATCGATTTAATCTGGAGTTCGATGAATACCTGATTTTAAGTCTACACTGTAGTTGTGACATGCGAACTCCCATTTGTCACCCACAATCAACCATGTTTGAAGAACTCTTATTTTGGATTGAGTTGTAGATGACTATTAAGAACCTTTATTTTTTATCAATTTTTGTGAATGTTGAATTTCCATCGATTGAATGTTGAGTTCGACGAAAACCTTATTTTAAGTCTGCATTGCAGCTGTGTCATGCGAACTCGCATTTTTCATCCACAATCAACAATGTTTGGAATAATTTGATTTAGTATTGTGTTGTAGATGACTATGAAGTACCTTTATTTTATATTTCCTTTTGTGAATGTTTTATTTCCATTGATGAAATGTCGAGTTCGACGAAAACTAATTTTAAGGCTACATTGCATCTTTGTCAAAAAAAATCCCATTTTTCACCCACAATAATCCATATTTGAAATACTTTGATTTAAATGTTGTAGATGACTATTAAAAACCTTTATTTTCTATTATTTTTCTTAAATATTGAAATTCCATCAATTGAATGACGAGTTCGAGGAAAACCCTATTTTAAGGCTACATTACAATTGTGTCACTAGAACATTAAATTTTCACACACGAACATCCATGTTTGGAGAACTTTGATTTAGGATTGTGTTGTAGATGACTATTAAGAATTTTTATTTTCAATCGGTTTTTGTGAAAGTGGAATTTCCATGTATTTAATGTTGAGTTCGACGAAAACCGTATTTGGAGAAATTTAATTTAAGATTATGTTATACATGAATATTAAGAACCCTTAATTTCTATTTGTTTCTGTGAATGTTTATTTTTCATTTATTTAATAACGAGTTCAACGAAAACCTAATTTTAAGGCTACGTTGCAGCTGTGTAAAGCGAACCCCTTATTTTCACCTACCGTCAACCATGTTGGGAGTATTTTTATTCAGGATTAAGTTGTAGATGACTATTAAGAACTTTTAATTTCTATTTGTTGAATATCAAACAATTTAATGTTGAGTTCAATGAAAACCACATTTTAAGGCAACGTTGCACTTGTGTTACACGAACTCCCATTTTTCTTCCACAATCAACCAAATTTGGAGAACTTTGATTAAGGATTGTGTTGTAGATGACTATTAAAAATATTTATTTCCTGTCAATTTTCGAGAATGTTGAATTTCCATCTATTTAATGTTGAGTTCACCGAAAACTTGATTTGAAGGCTATGTTGCAGCTATGCTACACAAAATACCATTTGAACCCACAATCAACCATGTTTGGAAATTTGTATTAAGGATTGTGTTGTACATGACTATTAAGAGCCTTTATTTTCTAGCGTTTTTTGTGAATGTTGAATTTCCATTGATTTAATGTCGAGTTCAACGAAAACTAATTTTGTAATTCTACATTGCAGACGTGTCACACACACTCCCATTTTTCACACATAATCAACCATGTTTGAAGAATTGTGATTTAGGATTATGTTGTAGATGACTATTAATAACCTTTATTTTCTATTTATTTTCGTGAATGTTTAAATCTCCATCGATTGAATGTTGAGTTTGACAAAACCATATTTTAAGGCTACATTGCGTCTTTGTGACGTGAACTCCCATTTTTCACGCACAATTAACCATGTTTGGATTAGTTTTATTTAGGATTGTGTTGTTGATGACTGTTAAGAAATGTTATTTTCTATAGATTTTCGTGAATACTGGATTTCCTTAGATTTAATGTCGAGTTCATCGAAAACGGGATTTTAAGGCTACGTTGTAGATGTGTCACCTGAACTCCCATTTTTCACCTACAATAAACCATATTTGCATAAGTTTGATTTAGGATTGTGTTGTAGATAACTATTAAGAAACTTTATTTCCTATTAGTTTTTGTGAATGTTGAATTCAATCGATTTAACGTCGAGTTCGACAAAAACCTTATTTTAAGGCTATATTTTAGTTGTGTCATGTGAACTCCCATTTTTCATCCACAATCAACCATGTTTGGAGAACTTTGATTTAATATTGTTTTGTAGATGACTATTAATAACTTTTATTTTTTATTAGTTTTCATGAATCTTGAATTTGCATTTATTTAATGTTGACTTTGAAAAAAAGGTTATTTTAAGGCTACATTGTAGATGTGTCATGCGAACTCTCATTTTCACCCACAATCAACCATGATTGGTTAACTTTGATTTAGGATTGTGTTTTCAATGACTATTAGGAACCTTTATTTTCTATCGATTTAATGTTGAGTTCGATGAAAACCACATTTTAAGGCTACATTGTTGTTTTGTCACGTGAACTACCATTTTTCACAAAGAATCAACCATGTTTGGAGAACTTTGATTTAGGATTGTGTTGTAGATGTCTATTAAACACTTTTATTTTCTATCTGTTTTCATTAATGTTGAATTTTAATCGATTTAATGTTGAGTTCGATGAATACCTGATTTTAAGTGTACACTGCAGTTGTGACATGCGAACTCCCATTTGTCACCCACAATCAACCATGTTTGAAGAACTCTGATTTAGGATTGTGGTATAGATGACTATTAAGAACCTTTATTTTCTATCGATTTTTGTGAATGTTGAATTTCCATCGATTTAATGTCAAGTTCGACAAAAACCTGATTTTAAGTCTGCATTACAGTTGTGTCATGCAAACTCACATTTTTCATCCACAATCAACCATGTTTGGAATACTTGGATTTAGTATTGTGTTGTAGATGACTATTAAAATTTTTTATTTTCTATTAATTTTTATAAATATTCAATTTCCATTGATTTAATGTTGAGTTCGACGAAAACCTATTTTTTGGCTACATTGTAGATCTATCATGCGAACTCCCATTTTTGAAGCATAATCAACCATGTTTGGAGAAATTTAATTTAAGATTATGTTATACATGACTATTAAGAACCCTTAATTTCTATTTGTTTATGTGAATGTTGATTTTTCATTGATTTAATAACTAGTTCAACGAAAACCTAATTTTAAGGCTACGTTGTAGCTGTGTAAAGTGAACCCCTATTTATCACCCACCGTCAACCATGTTGGGAGTACATTTTTTCAAGATTAAATTGTAGATGACTATTAGGAACATTTAATTTCTATTTGTTGAATATCAAACGATTTAATGTTGTGTTCAATGAAAACCACATTTAAGGCAACGTTGGAGCTGTGTTACATGAACTCCCATTTTTTACCCACAATACAACAATATTTGGAGAGCTTTTATTTAGGATTGTGTTATAGATGAGTATTAAGTACCTTTATTTTCTATTGGTTTTAGTGAATATTCAATTTTCATCGATTTAATGTTGAGTTTGATGAAAACCTAAAATTAAGATTACGTTGCAGACGTTTTTGGAGAGCTTCTATCTAGGATTATGTTATAGATGAAGATAAAAAAAATATGTTTTTTAACGGTTTTTGTAAATGTTGAATTTCCATCGATGTAAATTATGTTTGACGATAACCAAATTTAAACGCTACATTGCAGTTGTGTCACCCAAACTCCCATTTTTCACCCATAATCAACCATAATTGGATAACTTTAATTTAGGATTGTGTTGTAGATGAGTATGAAAAACCTTTATTTTCTATCGGTTTTAGTGAATGTTGAATTTCCATCGATTTAAGTTTAAGATGGAAGAAATCTTGATTTTAAGGCTATGCTACAGATATATCACATGAGCAGTCATTTTTCACCCACAATCAACAATGGTTGATTATGGATGAAAAATGGGAGTTCACATGACACAACTGAAACATACCCATGAAATCAAGTTTTCATCAAACTCCACATTAAATCGATTGAAATTCAACATAGATATCTACAACACAATCCTAAATCAAATTTATCCAAATATGGTTTATTGTAGTTGAAAAATGGGAGTTTGCGTGACACAGTTGCAACGTAGCCTTAAAATCCGGTTTTTGATGAACTCGACATTAAATCTATGGAAATCCAGCATTCACGAAAATCAATAGAAAATAAAGTTTCTTAATAGTTATCTACAACACAATCCTAAATAAAATTAATCCAAACATGGTTAACTGTGGGTGAACAATGAGAGTTCGCGTCACAAAGACGTATTGTAGCCTTAAAATAGGGTTTTGTCAAACTCAAACAATTAATCGATGGAAATTCAACCTTCACGAAAATAGATAGAAAATAAAGGTAACTAATAGTTATCTACAACATCATCCTAAATCAAAATTCTTCAAACATGGTTGATTATGCGTGTAAAATGGAGTGAGCATGACACGGCTGCAATGTAGAATTAAAATTAGTTTTCGTCGTACTCAACATTAAATCGATGGAAATTCAACATTCACGAAAATCGCTAGAAAATAAAGGTTCTTAATAGTCATGTACAATACAATCCTTAATAAAAATTTCCAAACATGGTTGATTGTGCGTTAAAATGGTAGTTTGCGTAACATAGCTGCAACGTAGCCTTCAAATCAGGTTTTCACTAAACTCGACATTAATTCGATGGAAATTCAACATTCTTGAAAACTGATAGAAAATAAATATTCTTAATAGTCATCTAAAACGCAATCCTTAATCAAAGTTCTCCAAATTTGGTTGATTGTGGAAGAAACATAGGAGTTCATGTGATACAGCTGCAACGTAGCTTTAAAATGTAGTTTTTATTGAATGCAACATTAATTGTTTAATATTCATCAAATCAAAAATAAAAGTTCTTAATAGTCATCTACAACTTAATCCTAAATAAAATTACTCCAAACATGGTTGATGGTGGGTGAAAAATAGGGGTTCACTTTACACAACTGCAACGTACATGACATAGCAGAAATGTATTCATAAAATCGGCTTTTCGTTGAACTCGACATTAAATCGTTGGAAATTCAACATTCATCAAAACTGATAGAAAATAAAGGATCTTAATATTCATCTACAACTTAATCCTAAATAATATTTCACCAAACATGGATGATTGTGGGTGAAATGGGACTTCACGTGACATAGTTGGACCGTAGCCTTAAAATCAGGTTTTCATAGACCTCGACATTAAATCGATGGAAATTAAATATTCACGAAAGCTGATAGAAAATAAAGGTTATTAATACTCATCTACAACACAATCCTCAATCAATGTTCTCCAAACATAGTTGATTTGGGTGAAAAATAGAAGTTCACATGACACAACTGCATGTAGCCTTAAAATCTACAACATAATCCTAAATCAAAATTCTCCAAACATGGTTGATTATGCGCTAAAAATGGGAGTTCACGTGACATGCCTGCAATATAGAATTAAAATTAGCTTTGCTTCAACTCGACATTAAATCAATGGAAATTGGACATTCACGAAAATCTATAGAAAATAAATGTTCTTAATAATCATCTACAACACAATACTAAATTAAAGTTTTGCAAACAATGGTTCATTGCGGGTGAAAAATGGGAGTTCGTGTGATGCATCTGCAACATAGCTTTAAAATAAGGTTTTCATCAAAATCGACATTAAATCGATGGAATTTCAACATTCACGAAAACCGCTAGAAAAGAAAGGTTCTTAATAGTCATCTACAATATAATCCTAAATGAAAATTCTTCGAACATGGTTGATTATGGGTAAAAAATGGCAGTTCGCGTGACAAATCTGAAACGTAGCCTTAAAATTATATTTTCATCGTACTCCTCATTAGATTTATCAAAATTGAGCATTCACGAAAACTGATAGAAAATTTATGTTCTTTATACTCATAAATCAAATTCTCGAAAAAAGGTTGATTATGGGTGAAAAAAGGGAGTTCGCATGACACATCTGTAAAGTAGCCTTAAAATCAGGTTTTTACCAAACTCGACATTAAATCGATGGAATTCACCATTCACAAAAATCGATAGAAAAGAAAGATTCTTAATAGTCATCTACTACACAATCCTAAATCAAAGTACTCCAAAAGTGGATGATTGTAGACAAAAAATGGGAGTTTGCATGACACAACTTTAACGTATCCTTAAAATCAGGTTTTCATTGAATTTGATATTAAATCGATGGAAATTCAAAATTCACGAAAAACGAGAGGAAATAAAGATTCCTATTAGTCATATTTAAAACAATCCTTAATCAAAATTCACATAACATGGTTGATTGTGGATGAAAAATGCAAATTCGAGTGACACAATTGCAACATAGCCTTAAAATTAGGGTTTCATCAAACTTGACATTAAATCGATCAAAATTCAAAATTCAGGAAAACCAATAGAAAATAAAGGTTCTTAATAGTCATCTACAACACAATCTTTAATAAAATTTCTCCAAACATTGTTGATTGTCAAAAAAAATAGAAGTTCGCATGACACAGATGCAACGTAGCCTTAAAATAAAATTTTGGTCGAACATGACATTAAATCAATGGAAATTCAACATTCACGAAAACCGTAACAAAATAATTGTTCTTAATAGTCATCCACATTACAATGCGAAATCGAAGTTCTCCAAACAATGTTGATTGTGGGTGAAAAATGGGAATTCACATGACATAGCGCCAATGTAGCCTTAAAATCCGCTTTTCATCGAACTCGACATTAAATAGATGGAAATTGAACATTCATGAAAACTTATAGAAAATAAAGGTTCTTTATAGTCATCTAAAAAACAATCCTAAATCAAAGTTCACCAAATATGCATGATTGTGGGTGAAAAATGGGAGTTCGAGTGACAAAAATGCAATGTAGCCTTCAAATCAGGTTTTCATCAAACTCGAAAGAAATTTCACATTCACGAAAAATCGATAGAAAATAAATGTTATTATTAGTCATCTACAACATAAAATCCTAAATCAAATTTCTCAAAATTTCATTGATTGTGGGTGAAAAATGGGAGTTCGCGTCAGAAAGATGCAATGTAGCCTTAAAATAGGGTTTCGTGAAACTTGAAATTTAATCGATGGAAATTCAAAATTCACGAAAACAAATAGAAAATAAAGGTTCTTAATAGTCATTTACAGCATAATCCTAAATAAAAATTCTCCAAACATGGTTGATTATGCGTGAAAAATGGGAGTTTGTATGACACGTTTGCAAAGTAGAATTAAAATTATGTTTTGGTCAAATTTGACATTAAATCGATGGAAATTGAGCATTAACGAAAATCGATAGAAAATAAATTTTCTTAATAGTCATAAATAAAAAATCTCCAAAGATTGTTAATTATGGGTGAAAAAAGGAGTTCACGTGACACATCTGCAATGTAGCATTAAAAATAGGTTTTTGCCGAACTGAACATTAAATCGATGGAAATTCACAATTCACAAAAATAAATAGAAAACAAAGATTCTTAATAGTCATCTACAACAAAATCCTAAATTAAATTTTTTCAGACATGGATGTTTGTGGGCGAAATAAGCAAGTTCATGTCACACAACTATAATGTAGCCTTAAAATAGGGTTTTCGTCGAACTCGACATTAAATCGATGGAAATTCCACTTTCACAAAAATTGATTGAAAATAAAGATTCTTAATAGTCATCTAAAACACAATCCTAAATCAAATTTCTCACCAAACATGGATGTTCGTGTGTGAAAATTTCAAGTTCATGTGACACAACAACAATGTAGGCTTAAAATAGGCTTTTCATTGAACTCGATATTCAATTAATGGAAATTCGATATTCACGAAAACTAATAGAAAATAAAGGTTTTTAATAGTCATCTACAACATAATCTTAAATCAATGTATTGTGGGTGAAAATTGGGAGTTCCCTTGACAAAGATGCAATGTAGCCTTAAAATTAGGTTTCGACGAACTCAACATTAAATAGATGGAAATTCACCATTCACAAAAAATAATAGAAAACAAAGATTCTTAATAGTCTTCTAAAACACAATCCTAAATCAAATTTCTCAAAAAATGGATGTTTGTGGGTGAAATAAGCAAGTTCGCGTCACACAACTACAATGTAGCCTTTAAATAGGGTTTTCGTCGAACTTGACATTAAATCGATTGAAAATAAAAAATCTTAATAGTCATCTTCAACATAATACTAAATCAAATTTCTCCAAACAAAGTTGATTGTGGGTGAAAATGATAGATCATGTGACACAACTGCAACGTAGTCTTAAAATCAGGTTTTCATCAAACTCAACATTAAATCAATGGAAATTCAACATTCACAAAATCCAATAGAAAATAAAGGTTCTTAATAGTCATCTACAGAAAAACCTTTAATAAAATTTCTCCAAACATGGTTGATTGTCAATAAAAAATAGGAGTTCGCATGACACAGTTGCAACATAGCCTTAAAATTAGATTTTGGTCAAACATCACATTATATCAATGGAAATTCAACATTCACAAAAACCATAACAAAATAATTGTTCTTAATAGTCATCTACATTACAATTCTATATCAAATTTCTCCAAATAATGTCTATTGTGGGTGAAAAATGGGAGTTCACATGACACAGCTGCAATGTAGCCTTAAAATCAGCTTTTCATCGAACTTGACATTAAATAGATGGAAATTGAATGTTCATGAAAACTAATAGAAAATAAAGGTTCTTTATAGTCATCTAAAAAACAATCCTAAATGAAATTTCTCCAAATAAGTTTGATTGTAGGTGAAATTTAATCGATGGAAATTCAACATTCACGAAAATAAATAGAAAATAAAGGTTCTTAATAGTCATTTACAGCATAATCCTAAATAAAAATTCTCCAAACAAGGTTGATTATGCATGAAAAATGGAAGTTTGTATGACACGTCTGCAACATAGAATTAAAATTAGGTTTTCATCGAATTCGACATTAAATCGATGGAAATTGAACATTCACGAAAATTGATAGAGAATAAATTTTCTTAATAGTCATAAATAAAAGTTCTCCAAACATCGTTGATTATGGGAGAAAAAAGGAGTTCACATAACACATGTACAACGTAGCCTTAAAAATAGGTTTTCGCCAAACTCAACATTAAATAGATGGAAATTCACCATTCACAAAAATAAAGAGAAAACAAAGATTCTGAATAGTCATCTACAACACAATCCTAAATCAAATTTCTCCAAACATGGATGTTTGTGGGTGAAATAAGCAAGTTCGCGTCACACACCTATAATGTAGACTTAAAATAGGGTTTTCATCGAACTCAACATTAAATCGATGGAAATTCCACTTTCACAAAAATCGATTGAAAATAAAGATTCTTAATAGTCATCTACAACAAAATCCTAAATCAACGTAGCCTTAAAATCATATTTTGGTCGAACATGACATTAAATCAATTGAAATTCAACATTGACGAAAACCGTAAATAATTGATTATTTTTAATATTTATCTACAGTACAATACTAAATCAAAGTTCTCCAAACATTGTTGATTGTGGGTTAAAAATGGGAGTTCACATGACACAGCTGCAACGTACCCTTAAAATCAACTTTTCATAGAACTCGACATTAAATAGATGGAAATTGAACGTTTATGAAAACTAATAGAAAATAAATGTTCTTTATAGTCATCTAGAAAACAATCCTAAAAAAAAGTTCTCCTAATATGGTTGATTGTGGGTGAAAAATGGGAGTTCACGTGACAAAACTACAATGTAGCCTTCAGATCAGGTTTTCATCAAACTCGGCATTATATCGAAAGAAATTTAACATTCACAAAAATATATAGAAAATAAAGGTTATTATTAGTCATCTACATCATATTCCTAAATCAAAGTTCTCAAAACCTCGTTGATTGCGGGTGAAAAATGGGAGTTCAAGTCATAGAGATGCAATGTAGCCTTAAAATAGGGTTTCGTGAAACTTCAAATTTAATAGATGGAAATTCAACATTCAGGAAAACAAATAGAAAATAAAGGTTCTTAATATCATTTACAGCATAATCATAAATAAAAATTCTCGAAACATGGGAGTTCGTATGACACGTCGGCAACATAGAATTAAAATTAGGTTTTCGTCGAACTCGACATTAAATCGATGGAAATTGAACATTCACGAAAATTGATAGAAAATAAATTTTCTTAATAATCATAAATAAAAAATCTCCAAAGATTGTTAATTATGGGTGAAAAAGGGAGTTCGCGTGACACATTTGCAATGTAGCCTTAAAAATAGTTTTTTGCTGAACTCAACATTAAATCGATGGAAATTCACAATTCACAAAAATAAATAGAAAACAAAGATTCTTAATAGTCATCTACAACAAAACCTTAAATTAAATTTTTTCAGACATGGATGTTTTTTGGCGAAATAAGCAAGTTCACGTCACACAACTATAATGTAGCCTTAAAATAGGGTTTTCGTCGAACTCGACATTAAATCGATGGAAATTCCACTTTCACAAAAATTGATTGAAAATAAATATTCTTAATAGTCATCTACAACACAATCCTAAATCAAATTTCTCACCAAATATGGATGTTTGTGTGTGAAAATTTCAAGTTCATGTGACACAACTACAATCTAGGCTTAAAATAGGCTTTTCATCGAACTCAATATTCAATTAATGGAAATTTGATATTCACGAAAACTAATAGAAAATAAAGGTTTTAATTAGTCATCTACAACATAATCTTAAATCAAATTTTTCCAAACATAGTTTATTGTGGGTGAAAATTGGGAGTTCCCTTGACAAAGATGCAATATAGCCTTAAAATCAGGTTTCGACGAATTCGAACTTTAATCGATGGAAACTCAACATTCACGAAAATAAATTAAAAATAAGGGTTCTTAATAGTCATCTACAACATAATCCTAAATCAAAGTTCTCAAAACTTGGTTGATTGCAGGTGAAAAATGGGAGTTAGCATCACAAAGATGCAATGTAGCCTTAAAATAGAGTTTCGTGAAACTTCAAATTTGATCGATGGAAATTCAACATTCACGAAAACAAATAGAAAATAAAGGTTCTCAATAGTCATTTACAGCATAATCCTAAATAAAAATTCTCCAAAGATGGTTGATTATGCGTGAAAAATGGGAGTTCGTATGACACATCCGCAATGTAGAATTAAAATTAGGTTTTCATCAAACTCGACATTAGATCGATGGAAATTGAACATTCACGAAAATCGATAGAAAATAAATTTTCTTAATAGTCATAAATAAAAGTTTTCCAAACATCATTATTTATGGGTGAAAAAGGGAGTTCGCATGACACATCTGCAACGTAGCCTTAAAAATAGATTTTCACTGAAATCAACATTAAATCGATGAAAATTCACCTTTCCCAAAAGTAAATAGAAAACAAAAATTCTTAATATTCATCTACAACACAATCCTAAATAAAATTTCTCCAAACATGGATGTTTGTGCGTGAAATAAGCAAGTTCACGTCACACAACTACAATGTAGCCTTAAAATAGGGTTTTCGTCGAACTCGACATTAAATCAATGGAAATTCAACTTTCACAAAAAATGATTGAAAATAAAGATTCTTAATAGTCATTTACAACGAAAATCCTAAATTGAAGGTCTCCAAACATGGATGTTCGTGTGTGAAAATTTCAAGTTCGTGTAACACAACTACAATGTAGACTTAAAATAGGGTTTTCGTCAAACTCGACATTCAATTCATGGAAATTCAATATTCACAAAAACTAATAGAAAATAAAGGTTTTTAATAGTCATGTAAAACATTTAAATCAAAGTTTTACAAATATGGTTTATTGTGGGTAAAAAATAGAAGTTTTTTTGACAAAGATGCAGTGTAGCCTTAAAATTAGGTTTCGTCGAACTTGACATTTAATCGATGGAAATTCAACATTCACAAAAACGAATAGAAAATAAAGGTTCTTAATAGTCATCCAAAACACAATACTAAATCAAAGTTCTCCAAACATAGTTGATTGTGGGTGAAAAATGGCAGTTCACATGACAAAGCTGCAATTTAGGCTTAAAAGAAACTTTTTGTCAAACTCGACATTAAATCGAAGGAAATTGAACATTCATGAAAACTTATAGAAAATAAAGGTTCTTAATAATCATCTACAACATAGCATTAAAATCAAATTTTCGTCGAATTTGACATTTGATTGGTGGAAATTCAACATTTACGATTATTTTTTGAAAATAAAGGTTCCTAATACTCATCTACAACATAATCCTAAATCAAAGTTTTCCAAACATGGTCGATTATGGGTGAGAAAAGGGAGTTTGTGTGACACATCGACAACGTAGCCATAAAATTAGGTTTTTGTCGAACTCGATATTAAATCAATCGAAATTCAACATTCACAAAAAATTGATAGAAAATAATGTTTCTTAATAGTCATCTACAAAACAATACTAATTCAAAGTTCTCCAAACATGGTTGATTGTGGGTGAAAAATAGGAGTTTGCATAACACAGCTGGAACGTAGCCTTAAAATAAGGTTTTCATTGAACTCAACATTAAATCAATGGAAATTCAACAGTCATGAAAACTGATAGAAAATAAAGTATCTTAATAATCATCAACAACAAAAACCTTAATCAAAGTTTTCCAAACAGGGTTGGTTGTTGGGGAAAAATAGGAGTTTGTGTGACACAGTTCCAACGTAGCCTTAAAATCTAGTTTTCACCGAACTCGACATTATATCGATGGGATATCAACATCCACGAAAACTGATAGAAAATAAAGGTTCTTAGTAGTTATCTACAACTTTATCCTAAATCAAAGTTTTGGAAACATGGTTGACTATGGGTGATAAAAGGGAGTTCGCGTGACACAACTACAACATAACCTTAAAATTTGGTTTTTCTCAAATTTGACATTAAATCGACGAAAATTGAACATTCATGAAAATCGATAAAAAATAAAGGTTCATAATGCTCATCTACAACACAATCCTAAATTATTTTTCTCCAAACATGGTTGATTGTTGGTGAAAAATGGGAGTTCATGTGAGACAACAACAATGTAGCCTTAAATTCAGTTTTTTGATGAACTTGACATTAAATCAAGGGAAATTCAACATTCACAAAACATTCATAAATAAAATCTTTCCAAACATGGTTGATTGTGGGTGAAAAATGGGAGTTCATGTGACAAAGCTACAACATAGCCAAAAAATTAGGTTTTCATCGAACTCGACATTAAATTAAAATAAATTCAATATTCATTAAAAGTAATAGAAAGTAAAGGTTCTTAATAGTCAGCGAGAACACAATCCTAAATCAAAGATTTCCAATCATAGTTGATTGTGGGTGAAAAAATGGGATTTCGCTTGACATAACTGCAACGTACCCTTAAAAACAAGTTTTCATCAAACTCGACATTAAATTGATGGAAATTCTACATTCACGAAAATTGATAAAAAATAAAAGTTCTTAATAGTCATCTACAAAAACATATTAAATGAAAGTTATCCAAACATGGTTGATTTTGGATGAAAAATGGGACTTAACGTGACACAACTGCAACGTAGCCTTAAAATAAGGTTATCATTGAACTCGACGTTAAATCGATTAAAATTCAATGTTCACAAAAACTAATAGAAAATAAAGTTTCTTAATAGTTATCTACAACACAATCCTAAATCAAAGTTATCCAAATATGGTCTATTGTGGGTGAAAAATGGGATTTCGCATAACACAGCTGCAATATACCCTCAAAATCCGTTTTTCGACGAACTCTGCATTAAATCTATGGAAATTCAGCATACACGAAAATTGATAGAAAATAAATTTTCTAAATAGTCATCCACAAAACAATACTAAATAAAAGAACTCCAAACATTGTTGATTATGGGTGAAAAAGGGAGTTCGCGTGACACATCTGCAAGGTAGCCTTAAAAATAGGTTTTCGCCGAACTCAACATTAAATCGATGGAGATTCACCATTCACAAAAATAAATAGAAAATAAAGATTCTTAATATTTATCTACAACACAATCCTAAATCAAATTTCTCCAAACATGGATGCGCATGGGCGAAATAAGCAAGTTCGCGTCACACAACTACAATGTAGCCTTAAAATAGGGTTTTCCTCGAACTCAACATCAAATTGATGGAAATTCCACTTTCACAAAAACTAATTGAAAATATAGATTCTTAATAGTCATCTACAACATAATCCTAAATCAAAATTCTCCAAACATGGTTGATTATGCATGAAAACTGGGAGTTTGCATGACAAATTTGTAATGTAGAATTAAAATTAGGTTTTCATCGAACTCGACATTAAATCGACGGAAATTGAATATTCGCAAAACCCGATAGAAAATAAATGTTCCTAATAGTCATCTACAACGTAATAATAAATCAAAGTTCTCCAAACATTGTTGATTGTGAATAGAAAATAGCGGTTCGCGTAAAACAGATTCAACGTAGCCTTAAAAGCAGATTTTGGTCAAACGTGACATTAAATCAATGGAAATTCAACATTGACGAAAACCGTAACAAAATAATTGTTTTTAATAGTCATCTACAATCAAATACTAAATAAAAGTTCTCCAAACATTGTTGATTGTGGGTGAAAAATGGGAATTCACATGACACAGTTGCAATGTAGCCTTAAAATCAAATTTTCGTTGAACTCAACATTAAATAGATGGAAATTGATCGTTCATGAAAAGTAATAGAAAATAAAGGTTCTTTATAGTCATCTTAAAAACAATCCAAAATCAAAGTTCTTCAAATATGGTTGACTATTGGTGAAAAATGAGAGTTCACGTGAGAAAACTGCAATGCAGCTTTGAAATAAGGTTTTTGTCAAACTCGACATTAAATTGAAAGAAATTTTACATTCACAAAAATGGATAGAAAATAAAGGTTATTATTAGTCATCTACAACATAATCCTAAATCAAAGTTCTCGAGTTTGATGGAAAACTATTTGAAAGGCTACGTTGCAGCTGTGTCACATGAACTCCAATTTTTCACCCACAATCAACCATGTTTGGAGAACATTTATTTATGATTGTGTTATAGATGACAATAAAGAACCTTTTTCTTCGATTGGTTTTCGTGAATGTTCAATTTCCATCGATTCAATCGGCTACGTTGAATCTTTGTTACACAAACTCCTATTTTTTACCCGCAATCAACCACATTTGGAGAACTTTGATTAAGAATTGAGTTGTAAATGACTATTAAGAATCCTTATTTTTCTATCGATTTTCGTGAATGTTCAATTTCAATTGATTTAATGTCGAGTTTGACAAAAACCTAATTTTAAGGCTACTTTGCAACTGAGTCACGTGAACTCCCATTTCACACCAATAAAATTTCTCCAAAGATGGTTGATTGTGTGTGAAAAATGGGAGTTCGCATGACACAGTTGCAACATAGCCTTAAAATCAAAGTTTTTCATTGAACTTGACCTTAAATCAATGGAAATTAAACATTCACAAAAACTGATAGAAAATAAAGGTTTTTACTAGTCATCTACAACATAGTACAAAATCAAACAACTCCAAACATGGTTGATTATGTATAAAAAATGGGAGTTCGCGTGACACAACTGCAACATAATCTTAAAATCAGGTTTTCATTGAATTTGACATTTAATTGATAGAAATTCAACATTCTCGAAAACCAATAGAAAATAAAGGTTTTTAATAGTTATCTACAACATAAATTCTAAATAAAATTTCTCCAAACATGGTTAACTAAGGGTGAAAAATGGGAGTTTGTGTGACATAGCTGGAACGTTGCCTTAAAATCAAATTTTCTTGGAACTTGACATTAAATCAGTGGATATTCAATATTTATGAAAACTGATAGAAAACAAAGGTTCTTAATAGAAATCTACAACACAATCCTAAATCAAAGTTCTCCAAACATGGTTGATTGTGTATGAAAAATCAGAAACCACTTGACATAGCTGCAACGTAGAATAAAAATCACTTTAGCTTCGATCTTGACATTAAATCGATGGAAATTGAACATTCATGAAAACCGATACAAAATAAAGGTTCTTAATAGTCATCTACAACACAATAATAAATTATAAAGTTATACGAAGATTGTTGATTGTGCATTAAAAATGGGAGTTCGTATGACAAATCTGTAATGTAGCCTTAAAATTAGGTTTTCGTCGAACTCATCATTAAATCGATGGAAAATAAACATTCACAAAAATTGATAGAAAATAAAGGTTCTTTATAGTCATCTATAACACAATCCTAAATCAAAGCTCTCCAAACATGGTTAATTGTGGGTAAAAAATGGGAGTTCGCTTGACACAACTGCAACGTAGTCTTAAAATCTGGTTTTTGTCAAACTTGATATTAAATCAATGGAAATTCAACATTTACGAAAAATACAGATAGAAAATAAAGGTTTTAATAGTGATATACAACATAAACTTAAATGAAAGTTCTCCAAATATGGTTAATTGTGGGTAAAAAATTGGAGTTTGCATGACAAAGCTGCAACCTAGCCTTAAAATAAGGCTTTTGTCGAACTCGACATTAAATCGATGGAAATTTAATATTCATGAAATCCAATAAAAAAAAAAGGTTCTTATAATCCTAAATGAAATTTCTCCAAACATGGTTGATTATGGGTAAAAAATGGCGGTTCGCGTGACACATCTGTAATGTTGCCTTAAAATTAGATTTTTGTCGAAGTCGACATTAAATCGATGGAAATTAAATATTCATGAAAATCGATAGAAAATAAAGGTTCTTAATAGTCATCTACAACACAATCCTAGACTAATGTTCTCCAAACATGGTTGATTGTGAGTGAAAAAGCAACCATCTGATAGAAAAAAAAGTTATTAATAGTCATCTACAACACAATCCTAAACTACAGTTCTCCAAACATGGTTGATTGTGGGTTAAAACTTGGAGTTCATGTGACATACATGTAATGTAGCCTTAAAATCAAATTTTTTTCGATCTCAACATTAAATTTATGAAAATTCAACATTCACGAAAGTCAATAGAAAATAAAGGTGACTAATAGTCATCTAAAACACAATCCTAAATAAGAGTTATCCAAACATGGTTGATTGTCGGTAAAAAATGGGAGTTCGTGTGACATAGCTGCAATGTAGTCTTAAAATATGGTTTTTGTTGAAGTCGGACATTAAATCAATTGAAATTCAAGGTTCATAAAAATCGGTAAGAAATAATATTTTTTTAATAGTCATCTATAGCACAATCCTAAATCAAAGTTCTCCAAACATGGTTGATTACGTGTTAAAAATGGGAGTTCGGATGGCATAGCTGCAACATAGACTTAAAGTCACGTTTTCATTGAATTCAACATTAGATCGATCGAAATTCAATATTAATGAATACCGATAGATAAGAAAGGTTCTTAGTAGCCATCTACGACACAATCCTAAATTAAAGTTCTCCAAACATGGATGTTTATGGGTGAAAATGTGAGTTCATGTGACACAACTGCAATATAGGCTTAAAATAGAGTTTTCAATGAACTCAACATTAAATTAATGGAAACTCAACATTCTGAAAATCCAATAGAAAATTAAGGTTCTTAATAGTCATGTACAACACAATCCTAAATCAAAGTTCTCCAAACATTGTTGATTGTGGGTGAAAAATGAGTGCTCATGTGACATAGCTGTAACGTAGCCTTAAAATCAAGATTTCTTCCATCTCAAACTTAAATCAATGGAAATTCAACATTCACTAAAACCATTAGAAAATAAAGGTTCTTGAAGTAGTCATCTACAACACAATCCTAAATCAAAGTTACCCAATTACGTTTGATTATGGGTGAAAAATGGGAGTTTGTGTGACACAACTGCAATGTAGCCTTTAAATCAGGTTATCATCAAACTCAATTTAAATCGATGGATATTCAACATTTACAAAAATAGTTAAAAAATAAAATTTCTTAATAGTCATCTATAATATAATCCTAGATAGAAGCTCTCCAAAAATGTCTGCAACGTAATCTTAATTTTAGGTTTTCATCAAACTCAACATTAAATCGATGAAAATTGAATATTCACTAATACCAATAGAAAATAAAGGTACTTAATACTCATCTATAACACAATCCTAAATAGAAGCTCTCCAGATATTGTTGAATTGTGGGTGAAAAATGGGAGTTCACGTGACACAGCTGCAATGTAGCCTTAAAATCAAGTTTTCGTTGAACTCAACATTAAATCATTGGAAATTCAACATTCACAAAACTCGATAGAAAGTAAAGGTTCTTAATAGTCATCTAAAACTTAATCCTCAATAAAAAATTTCCAAACATGGTCGATTATGTGGGGGGGAAATGGGAGTTCCCATGAGACAGCTGCAATGTATCCTTAAAATTAGGTTTTCATCGAACTCGACATTAAACCAAAGAAAATTCAACATTCATTAAACCGATAGAAAAAAAAGGTACTTAATAGTCATCTATAACACAATCATAAATAAAAGCTCTCCAAACAAGGTTGATTGTGGGTGAAAAATTGAAGTTCACGTAACAAAGCTACAACGTAGCCTTAAAATTAGGTTTTCATCGAACTCAACATTAAATTAAATCAAATTCAACATTTAGGAAAAGTAATAGAAAGTAAAGGTTCTTAATAGTCACTACAACACAATCCTAAATCAAATTTATCCAAACATGGTTGATTTTGGTTGAAAAAATGGGATTTCGCTTGACATAACTACAACGTACTCTTAAAAACAAGTTTTCATCAAACTTGACATTAAATTGATGGAAATTCAACATTCACAAAAATTGATAGAAAATAAAGGTTCTTATAAAATTACTACTATAGAGCCTTAAAATCTATTCTTTTCGAACTCGACATTAAATTGATGGAAATTTAAAATTCACAAAAACTAATAGAAAATATAGTTTCTAATGGTCACCTAAAAAATAATCTTTATAAAACTTCTCCAAACATGGATGTTTGTAGGAGAAAAATGGGAGTTCACATGACACAACTGCAAATTAGCCCAAAAATCTAGTTTTTGTCAAACACAACATTAAATCGATGGAAGTTCAACATTCATGAAAACTGATAGAAAATAGAGGTTTTTAATGGTCATCTACAACACATGAAAATCAAAGTTCTCCAAACATGGTTGGATTATGGGTGAAAAATTGAAGTTTGTATGACACAACTGCAACATAGCCTTGAAACTCAACATTCACAAAAATCGTTGAAAAATAAAAAAAATTAATAGTCATCTAAAACACAATCCTAAATCAAATTTCTCCAAACATAGTTGATTTTTTAAAAATGAGTGTTCGCATGACATAGTTTTAATGTAGCCTTATGATCAAGATTTCTTTGATCTCGACATTAAATTGAATGAAATTTAACATTCAGTAAAACCGACAGAAAATAAAGGTTCCTAATAGTCATCTACAACACAATCCTAAATCAACATTATCCAAATATGGTTGATTGTGGGTTAAAAATGGGAGTTCGCATGCCACATCTACAACATAGGTTTAAAATCTAGTTTTTGTGAAATTCGACATTAAACTGATAGAAATTCAACATTCATGAAAATTGCTACAAAATAAACGCTCTTAATAGTCTTCTACAACACAATCCTTAATAAAATTTCACAAACATGGTTGATTGTGGGTTAAAAATTTGAGTTTGCGTAACATAACCTTAAAATCAATTTTTTGCTAAATTGGAAATTAAATTAGAGTTCTTCAAACAGGGTTGATTGTGGGTGACAAATGGGAGTTCGCATGTCACATCCGTAGTGGACATAAAATCAACATTCACGAAATCCAATAGAAAATAAATGTTCTTAATAGTCATCTACAACATAATACTAAATCAATGTTCTCCAAACAGGGATGATTGTGGGTGAAAAATGGGAGTTCGCGTGACAAAGTTGCAATGTAGCTTTAAAATGAGGTTTCGTCGAACTTGACATTTTATCATTGAAAATTCAACATTCAAGAAAACAAATAGAAAATAAAGTTTATAATAGTCATCTCCAACATAATACAAAATCAAAATTCTCCAAACATGGTTGATTGTGGGTGAAAAATGTTATTTCACGTCACACAAGTGCAACGTAGCCTTAATATCAAGTTTTGGTCTAACTCGACACTAAATATTTAGAAATTCAACATTAAAAAAAAATGATAAAAAATAAAGGTTTATTAGTCATCAACAATAAAATCATAAATCAAAGTTCTCCAAACATGGTTTATTAAGGGTGAAAAATAGGAGTTCATGTGACAAATTTGCAACATAGCCTTCAAATTAGGCTTTCGTGAAACATGACATTAAATCAATGGAAATTCAATATTCATGAAAACCAATAAAAATAAAAGGTTCTCAATAGTCATCTACAACACAATCCTTAATTAAAGTTCCCCAAACATGGTTGATTGTGTGTCAAAAATGGGAGTCTGCATGACACAGTTGCAAAGAAGCCTTACAAATAAAGGTTCTTAATAGTTATCTAACACATAATCCTAAATCAAAGATCTCCAAACAAGGTTAATTGTGAATAAAAAGTAGGAGTTCACGTGACATAGATGGAAATTGAATGTTCATGAAAAATAATAGAAAATTAAATGTTCCTTATAGTCATCTAAAAAACAAACCAAAATTAAAGTTCTCCAAATATGGTTGATTCTGGGTGAAAAATGGGAGTTCACATGACAAAATTAAAATGTAGCCTTCAAATCATGTTTTGTCAAATGCGATATTAAATCGAAAGAAATTTAACATTCACGAAAATCAATAGAAAATAAAGGTTCTTAATAGTTGTTTACAACATAATCCTAAATAAAAATTCTCCACACATGGTTGATAATCATGCGTGAAAAATGGGAGTTCGTATGAAACGTAGGCAATGTAGAATATAAATTAGGATTTCATCGAATTCGACATTAACTCGATGGAAATTGAATAGTCATGACAATCGATAGAAAATAAATTTTCTTAATAGTCATAAATAAAAGTTCTCCAAACATCGTTGATTATGAGTGAATAAGGGTTTTTAATAAAGGTTTTTAATAGTCATCTACAACATAATCCTAAATCAATGTTCTCCAAACATGGTTGATTGTGGGTGAAAAATGCGAGTTCGCATGGCAAAGCTGCAATGTAGCTTTAAAATAAGGTTTCGTCGAACTTGACATTTTATCGATGAAAATTCAATATTCCATAAAACATATAGAAAATAAAGTTCATAATAGTCATCTAAAACATAATAAAAAATCAAAATTCACCAAACATGGTTGATTGTGGGTGAAAAATTGCAGTTCGTGTGACATAGCTGCAAAGTAGCCTTAAAATCAGATTTTCGTCGAACTCAACATTAAATCATTGGAAGTTCGACATTCACCAAAACTGATAGAATTTAAAGGTTCTTAATATTCATCTACAACACAATTTTAATTTAAAGTTCTCTAAACATTGTTGATTGTGGGTGAAAAATGGGAGTACGTGACAAAGCTACAATGTAGCTTTAAAATAAGGTTTCATCGAACTGCACATTTAATCGATGGAAATTCAACATTCATGAAAACAAATAAAATAAAGATTTTTAATACTCATCTACAACATAATCCTAAATCAAAATTCTCGAAACATGGTTGATTATGCGTGAAAACTAGGAGTTCACATGACAAGTCTGCAATGTAGAATTAAAATTAGATTTTCATCGAACTCGACATTAAATCGAGGGAAATTGAATATTCGCGAAAACC
Source organism: Sequoiadendron giganteum (assembly GCA_007115665.2). Taxonomy (NCBI): domain Eukaryota; kingdom Viridiplantae; phylum Streptophyta; class Pinopsida; order Cupressales; family Cupressaceae; genus Sequoiadendron; species Sequoiadendron giganteum. The sequence continues at coordinate 52,902 of VCHN02000146.1, forward strand.
AATAGAAAATAAAGTTATTAATAGTCACCTAGAACACAATACTAAATCAAAGTTCTCCAAACATGGTTTATTGTGAATAAAAAATAGGAGTTCAAGTGACACAAATGTAACGTAGCCTTAAAATCTGATTTTGTTCGAACATGAGATTAAATAAATGGAAATTCAACATTGACAAAAAACTGTAACAAAATAATTGTTCTTAATAGTCATCTACATTACAATACTAAATCAAAGTTCTCCAAACATTGTTGATTGTGGGGGAAAAATGGGAGTTCACATGACACAGCTGCAACGTAGCCTTAAAATCAGCTTTTCATCGAACTCGACATTAAATAGATGGAAATTGAACGTTCATGGAAACTAATAGAAAATAAAGGTTCTTTATAGTCATCTAAAAAACAATCCTAAATCAAAGTTTTCCAAATATGGATGATTTTGGGTTAAAAATGGGAGTTCATGTGACAAATCTGCAATGTAGCCTTCAAATCAGGTTTTCATCAAACTCGACATTAAATCGAAAAAAATTTAACATTCACGAAATAGAATAGAAAATAAATGTTCTTAATAGTCAACTACAACATAATACTAAATCAAAGTTCTCCAAACATGGTTGATTGTGGGTGAAAAATGGGAGTTCACGTGACAAAGCTGCAATGTAGCTTTAAAATATGGTTTTGTCGAATTTGACATTTTATCAATGAAAATTCAATATTCTAGAAAACATATAGAAAATAAAGTTCATAATACTCATCTAAAACATCATAATAAATCAAAATTCACCAAACATGGTTGATTGTGGGTGAAAAATTGTAGTTTGCGTGACACAGCTGCTAAGTAGCCTTAAAATCAGGTTTTCGTCGAACTCGACATTAAATCATTGGAAGTTTGACATTCACAAAAACTAATAAAATTTAAAGGTTCTTAATATTCATCTACAACACAATTTTAATTTAAAGTTCTCCAAACATTGTTGATTGTGGTTGAAAAATGGGAGTTCATGTGACAATGTTGCAACATAGTGCTTTAAAATCAGGTTTTGGTTGAACTCGACATTGAATCGATGAACCTTTAACATTCACGAAAACCAATAGAAAATAAAGAATCATAATAGTCATCTACAACACAATACTAATTCCAAGTTTTCCAAAAATAGATGATTGTGGGTGAAAAATGGCAGTTCGCATGACAAAGCTGCAATTTAAGCTTAAAATAAGGTTTTTGACAAACTCGATATTAAATCGAAGGAAATTGAACATTCACGAAAACTGATAGAAAATAAAGGTTTTTAATAGTCATCTACAGCACAATCCTAATTCAAAGATCTCCAAACATGACTGATTGTGCATGAAAAATGGCAGTTTGGGTGACAAAGCTGCAATGTAGCATTAAAATCATATTTTCGTCGAATTTGACATTTAGTCGATGGAAATTCAACATTCATGATTTTTTTTTGAAAATAAAGGTTCTTAATAGTCATCTACAACATAACCCTAAATCAAATTTTTCCAAACATGATCGATTATGGGTGAAAAAAGGGAGTTTTTGTGACACATCTGCAACATAGCCATAAAATTAGGTTTTTGTCGAACTCAATATTAAATCAATGAAAATTCAACATTCACAAAAAACTGATAGAAAATAATTTTTCTTATTAATCATCTACAAAACAATACAAGTTCAAAGTTCTCCAAACATGGTTGATTGTGGGTGAAAAAGAAAAGTTTGCATAACGCAGCTGCAATGTAACCTTAAAATAAGATTTTCTTTGAACTCAATATTAAATCAATGGAAATTCAACATTCATGAAAACCGATAGAAAATAAAGGTTCTTAATAGTCATCAACAACACAAAACTTAATCAAACTTCTCCAAACAGGGTTGATTGTTGGGGAAAAATAGGAGTTCGTGTGACACAGTTGCAACGTAGCCTTAAAATCAAGTTTTCACTGAACTCGACATTATATCGATGGAATATCAACATCCACGAAAACTGATAGAAAAATAAAGGTTCTTCTGTTAAAATGACATAGTGGCTTTTCATTCACTCAAAATTCGTGAGTATATACGTATGTAAAAATTGAAATTATTATTAATTTGTATTGTGGCAAGAGTTCGGGTTTATATTATAAAATATGTTTTAGAAGAACAACAAGGTGAAAATAAATTATTTATTTCAATTTTCAATAATTCTAATTGGAGGAGTTGCATTAAAGTTTCTGTTCTTCAAATGTCCTTCTTAGTAGTCATCTACAAATTAATCCCAAATCAAAGTTCTCAAAACATGGTTGATTATGGGTGATAAAAAGAGAGTTCGCGTGACACAGCTACAACATTGCCTTAAAATTTGGATATTTCTGGAATTTGACATTAAATCGACGGAAATTGAACATTCATGAAAATTGATAGAAAATATAGGTTCTTAATACTCATATACAACACAATCCTAAGCCAATTTTCTCGAAACATGGTTGATTGTGTGTGAAAAATAGGAGTTCACGTGACACAACTACAATGTAGCCTTAAAATACGGTTTTCATTGAACTTGAAATTAAATCAAGGGAAATTGAACTTTCCCAAAAATCGATAGAAAATCAAGGTTCTTAATAGTCATCTACAACACAAACCTAGATCAAATTTCTTTAAAATTGGTTGATTGTGAGTGAAAAATGGGAGTTCACAGGAGAAAGATGCAACGTAGCCTTATAATAATATTTTTGTCGAATTTGACATTAAATCGATGGAAAAATCAACAATCACATGACACAGCTCGAACATAGCCTTAAAATAAAATTTTCGTTGAACTCGACATTAAATCAATCAAAATTCAACATTCAAGAAAATCGAAAGAATATAAAAAATCTTAATAGTCATCTACAACACAATCCTAAATAAAAATTCTCCAAACATGGTTGATTGTGTTTGAAAAATGGGAGTTAACGTGACATAGTTGGACCATAGCCTTAAAATCAGGTTTTCGTTGAACTCGACATTAAATTGTTGGAAATTCAACATTCATGAAAACAGATAGAAAATAAAGGATCTTAATAGCCATTTACAACTCAATCCCAAATAAAAATTCACCAAACATGGTTGATTGTGTGTAATATGGATGTTCACGTGACACAATGGGACCGTAGCCTTAAAATCAGGTTTTCGTCGAGCTCGATATTAAATCGATGGAAATTAAATATTCACGAAAGCTGGTAGAAAATAAAGGTTATTAATACTCATCTACAACACAATCCTCAATCAATGTTCTCAAAACATGGTTGTTTTGGATGAAAAATAGAAATTCACATGACACAACTGCATGTAGCCTTAAAATCTAAAACATAATCCTAGATCAAAATTATCCAAACATGGTTGATTATGCATGAAAAATTGGATTTCGCGTGACACATCTGCAATGTAGAATTAAAATTAGTTTTCGTCGAACTTGACATTAAATCGATGGAAATTGAACATGCATGAAAATCGATAGAAAATAAAATTTATTAATAGTCATCTACAACACAATACTAAATTAAAGTTATCCAAACATGGTTGATTGTGGGTGAAAAATGGGAGTTCCTATGACGCATCTGCAATATAGCTTTAAAATCAGGTTTTCGTCAAATTCGACATTAAATCGATGGAAATTCAACATTCACAGAAACTGCTAGAAAATAAACGTTCTTAACAGTCATCTACAACACAATCCTTAATAAAAAAATTCCAAACATGGTTGATTGGGGGCAAAAAATGGGAGTTTGTGTAATATAGCTGCAACATAGCCTTAAAATTAGGTTTTCGTTGAACTCAACATTTAATCGATGGAAATTCAACATTAACGATAACAAATAGAAAATAAAGGTTCTAAATAGTCATCTACAACATAACCGTAAATTAAAGTTCTCCAAAGATGGTTGATTATGGGTGCAAAATGGGATTTCGCGTGACAACACAATCTTTAATAAAAATTCTCCAGACATGGTTTATTGTCAATGAAAAATAGGAGTTCACATGACACAGATGCAACGTAGCCTTAAAATCAGATTTTGGTCTAACATGACATTAAATAAATGGAAATTAAACATGTACGAAAACCATAAAAAAATGATTGTTCTTAATAGTCATCTACATTAAATAGATGGAAATTGAACCTTCATGAAAACTAATATAAAATAAAGGTTCTTTGTAGTCATCTAAAAAACAATCCTCAATCAAAGTTCTCCAAATATGGTTGACTGTGGGTGAAAAATGGGAGTTCACGTGACAAAACTAAAATGTAGAGTCCAAATCAATTTTTTGTCAAACTCAACATTAACTCGAAAGAAATTTAACATTCACGAAAATCAATAGAAAATAAAGGATATTATTAGTCATCTACAACATAATCCTAAATCAAAGTTCCCAAAACCTGGTTGATTGTGGGTGAAAAATGGGAGTTCGTGTCACAAAGATGCAATGTAGCCTTAAAATAGGGTTTCATGAAAATTGAAATTTAATAAATGAAAATTGAACATTCACGAAAACAAATAGAAACTAAAGGTTCTTAATAGTCATTTACAGCATAATCCTAAATAAAAATTCTCCAAACAAAGTTGATTATGCGTGAAAAATGGGAGTTCATATGACACGTCCGCAAAGTAGAATTAAAATTAGGTTTTCGTCGAACTCAACATTAAATCAATGGAAATTGAACATTCACGAAAATCATAGAAAATAAATTTTCTTATAGTCATAAATAAAAGTTCTCCAAATAACGTTGATTATGGGTGAAAAGGGAGTTCGTGTGAAACATCTGCAATGTAAACTTAAAAATAGGTTTTTGCCGAACTCAACATTAAATTGATGGAAATTCACCATTAACAAACATAGTTGATTGTGGGTGAAAAGTGCGATTTTGCATGACACAGCTGTAATGTAGACTTAAAATCAAGTTTTCGTCGAACTCGACATTAAATCGATGGAAATTCAACATTCACAAAAATTGATAGAAAATAAGGGTTCTTAATAGTCATGTATAACATAATATTAAATTAAACTTCTCCAAACATGGTTGATTATACTTGAAAAATGGGAGTTCGCATGACACGTGTACAACGTAGCCAAAAAATAGGTTTTCATTGAATTCAACATTAAATCAATTGAAATTGAATATTTACGAAAATTGATAGAAAATAAAGCCTCTTAATAGTCATCTACAACAAAATACTAAATCAAATTATTCCAAACATGGGTTGATGGTGGAAGAAAAATGCGAGTTCGCATGACAAAAGTGTAATGTAGTTGTAAATTCAGGTTTTTCTCGAACTCAACATTAAATCAATGGAAATTCAACATTCACAAAAATCCATAGAAAATAAAGGTTCTTAATAGTCAACTACTACACAGTACTAAATCAGAGTTCTCAAACATGGTCGATTGCATGTCACAACTGCAGTGTAGACTTAAGATCAAGTTTTCATCGAACTCGACATTAAATCGATAGAAAATAAAGGTTCTTAATAGTCATCTACAACACAATACTAAATCGGAGTTCTCAAACATGGTTGATTTTGTGTGACAAATGGGATTTCAAATGTCACAACTGTAGTGTAGACTTAAATTAGGTTTTCATCAAACTTGACATTAAATTGATTAAAATTCAACATTCACTAAAATCGATAGAAAATAAAGGTTCTTAATAGTCATTGACAACACAATCTTAAATCAAAGTTATCCAATCATGGTTGATTGTGCGTGAAAATGGGAGTTCGCATGACACATTCTTTAATGTAGCCTTAAAATCAAATTTTCTTCAAGCTCAACATTAAATCAACGCAAATTCAACATTCACAAAAATTAATGAAAAATAAAGGTTTTTAATAGTCATCTACAAAACAATATTAAATCAAAGTTCTCCAAACATGTTTCATTGTGGATGAAAAATGGGAGTTCATGTGACACAACTGATTTGTACCCTTAAAATAAAGTTTTCATCGAACTCGACGTTAAATCGATTGAAATTCAACGTTCACGAAAACTAATAGAAAATAAAGTTTCTTAATAGTTATCTACAACATAATCCCAAATCAAATATATCCAAATATGGTTTATTGTGGGTGAAAAATGGATGTTCGCATGACACAGCTGCAACATAGCCTTAAAAATCATTTTTCGACGAACTCGGCATAAAATCTATGAAAATTCAGCATACACGAAAATTGGTAGAAAATCAAGTTTCTTAAAAGTCATCTACAACACAATCCTAAATAAAAGATCTCCAGACATGGTTAATTGTGGGTGAAAAATGGGAGTTCGTGTCACAAAGATGCAATGTAGCCTTAAAAAATAGGGCTTCATCAAACTGAACATTTAATCGATGGAAAATCAACATTCACGAAAACAAATAGAAAATAAAAGTTATTAATAGTCATTTACAACATACTCCTAAATCAAAAATCTCAAAACATGGTTGATTATGCGTGAAAAATGAGAGTTCACGTGACAAGTGTGCAATGTACAATTGAAATTAGGTTTTCATGGAACTCGACATTAAATCGATGGAAATTGAACATTCGTGAAAACCAATAGAAAATAAATGTTCTTAATAGTCATCTACAACACAATAATAAATTAAAGTTATCCAAACATGGTTAACTATGAATAAAAAATAAGAGTTCGCGTGACACAGATGCAACGTAGCCTTAAAATCAGATTTTAGTCGAACATGACATTAAATCAATGGAAATTCAACATTGACGAAAACCGTAACAAAATAATTGTTGTTAATAGTCATCTAGAGTACAATACTAAATCAAAGTTCTCCAAATATTGTTGATTGTGTGTGAAAATTGGGAGTTCACATGACACAGTTGCAACGTAGACTTAAAATTAGCTTTTCATCGAATTTGACATTAAATAGATGGAAATTGAACGTTCATGAAAACTAATAGAAAATAAAGGTTCTTTATAGTCATCTAAAAAACAATCCTAAATAATTTTTTTCCAAATATGGTTGATTGTGGGTGAAAAATAGGAATTCACATGCAAAAACTGCAACGTAGCCTTCATATCAGGTTTTTGTCAAACTCGACATTAAATCGAAAGAAATTTAACATTCACAAAATAGATAGAAAATAAAGGTTATTATTAGTCATCTACAGCATAATCCTAAACCAAATTTCTCAAAACCTCCTTGATTGTGGGTCAAAAATGGGAGTTCACATCACAAATATGCAATGTAGCCTTAAAATAGGGTTTCGTGAAACTTGAAATTTAATCGATGGGAGTTCTACATCTCGGAAATCAAATAGAAAATAAAGGTTCTTAATAGTCATTTACAACATAATCCTAAATAAAAATTCTCCAAACATGCTTTATTATGCGTAAACAATGGGAGTTCGTATAACAAGTCTGCAACGTAAAATTAAAATTAGTTTTTTATCGAATTGGACATTAAATCGATGAAAATTCACCATTCACAAAAAAAAAGAGAAAACAAATATTCCTAATAGCCATCTACAACACAATCTTAAATCAAATTTCTCCAAACATGGATGTTTGTGGGTGAAATAAGCAAGTTCGGGTCACACAACTACAATGTAGCCTTAAAATAGGGTTTTCGTCGAACTCGAAATTAAATCGATGGAAATTCCACTTTCATGTGACACAACTCGAATGTAGCCTTAAAATAG
>VCHN02003431.1:0-14155 GCA_007115665.2 Sequoiadendron giganteum
CTCCCTCCCTACCTCTTCTTACCTCTCTCCTCCATTCTCTACTTCCCTTTATCTCCCCTCCCTCTCCTTACCTACCTCTCTCTCTCCCTATTTCACTCTCTCACCTCTCTCTAAATCCTTATCTCTCCCTCAATCCCTACCTCTCCATTTGTCTCTCCTTCCCTCTCCACTTCTCTATATCTCCCTTTACTCTCTCTACCTACCTCTCTCTCTCTCCATACCTACCTCTCCCTCAAAATATCCTTACCTCTCTACTTCTCTCTACCTACCTATCCCTATATACCCCATTATCTCTTTCTCCATCTCTCCATCCTTCCCTCTCTCAATCTATCCACCTTCCTTCTTCTCTCTCTAAATTCGCCCTCCTTCCCCTCTCTCCTTCCCTCTCTACTCTATCTCTATCTCAACTATCTCTACCTAAATATATATCCCTCCCTCATCTCTCTCTCTCTCCTACCCCCTCTCCCTCTCCCAAGTCTCTATCTCTCTCCCCTCTACCCTTAAAACCCTCTACCCTCTACCCTCTATCTCTCTCCCACTACCTCTCTCTCTTTCTCTCTCTATCTCATGTCTCTCCCACCTACCCCCTGTCCCTATCTCAAGTCTCTCTCTCTCTCTCACTCACTCACTCCTATATTTTTCAACTCTACCCTTATCCCTCTACCCTTGACCCTTAAACCCTCTACCCTCTATCTCTCTCCCACTAACTACCTCTCTTTCTCAAGACTCTCACTCCTTCTATATCTTTCCCCTCTACCCTCTACCCTCTACCCTCTACCCTCTACCCTCTACCCTCTATCCTCTACCCTCTACCCTCTACCCTCTACCCTCTACCCTCTACCCTCTACCATTAACTCTTAGCCCTCTACCCTCTATCGTGTTTCCACTCCCTTCCTCTCTCTCTCTCACTAAATCATTCTATCTCATTCACTCTCTCTTGGGTATCTCCACCCCCTCTCTCTCTCTCACACACACAGAGACACTCCCTCTCTCTCCCACTCCCTCTCTCTCACTCTCTCCTACTCTGTATTTCTCCCTCTTTCTCTCCCTGTCTTAGATATCTCCCTCCCACTCTCTCTCCCTCTATCTCATGTATCACCCCCACCCCATCCATCTCTCTCGAATCCCTCTATCTTGAGTACTCCCTCTCCCCCGAGTACTCCCTCTCCCTCCCACCCCCTCTCTATCTCTCAAGTCTCTCTCTCTCACTCCCTCTCTCTCCTACTCTCTTAGGTATAGGGGTTGAGAAATTAGGGGTTAAGGGTTGAGGGTTGAGGGACTAAGAGGGTATGGGGGTTGAGGGATTAGGGTCTAAGGGTTGAGGGATTAAGAGGGTATGGGGGTTGAGGGATTAGGGTTTAAGGGTTGAGGGTTGAGGGTTGAGAGTTGAGGGTTGAGGGATTAAGAGGGTATAGGGGTCAAGGGATTAGGGTTTAATGGTTGAGGGTTGAGGGATTAAGAGGGCATGGGATTGAGGGATTGGGGTTTAAGGGTTGAGGGTATGGGGGTTGAGGGATTAAGAGGGTATAGGGTTCGAGGGATTAGGGTTGAAGGGTTGAGGGATTAAGAGGGTATGGGGGTCAAGGGATCAAGAGGGTATACAGATCAAGGGATTAGGGTTAAAGGGTTGAGGGTTGAGGGATTAAGAGGATATGGGGTTGAGGGATTAGGATTTAAGGGTTGAGGGTATGGGGGTTGAGGGATTAAGAGGGTATAGGGGTCAAGGGATTAGGGTTGAAGGGTTGAGGGATTAAGAGGGTATGGGGGTCAAGGGATTAAGAGGGTATGGGGGTTGAGGGATTAGGATTTAAGGGTTGAGGGTTGAGGGATTAAGAGGATATGAGAGTCGAGGGATTAGGCTTGAAGGGTTAAGGGTTGAGGGATTAAGATGAGAGTCGAGCATTGAGGCTTGAGGCTTGAGGGATTAAGAGGGTATAGGGGTTGAGGGATTAGGGTTTAAAGGTTGAGGATTGAGGGATTAAGAGGATATGGGGGTTGAGGGATTAAGGTTTAAGGGTTGAGGGTTGAGGGATTAAGAGGGTATGGGGGTTGATGGATTAGGGTTTAAGGGTTGAAGGTTGAGGGTTGAGGGTTGAGGGTTGAGGGATTAAGAAGGTATAGGGGTTGATGGATTAGGGGTTAACGGTTGAGGGTTGAGGGATCAAGAGGATGTGTGGGTTGAGGGATTAGGGTTTAAGGGTTGAGGGATTAAGAGGTATGGGGGTTGAGGGATTGGTTTTAATGTTGAGGGTTGAGGGTTGAGGGTTGAGGGATTAAGAGGGTATGGGGGTTGAGGGATTAGGGTTTAAGGGTTATAGGTTGAGGGTTGAGGGATTAAGAGGATATCGGGGTTGAGGTATTAGGGTTTAAGGGTTGAGGGTTGAGGGATTAAGAGGGTATGGGGGTTGATGGATTAGGGTTTAAGGGTTGAGGGTTGAGGGATTAGGAGGGTGTAGGGGTTGAGGGATTAGGGGTTAAGGGTTGAGGGTTGAGGGATTAAGAGGATATGGGGGTTGAGGGATTAGGGTTTAAGGGTTGAGGGTTGAGGGTTGAGGGTTGAGGGATTAAGAGGGTATGGGGGTTGAGGGATTAGGGTTTAATGGTTGAGGGTTGAGGGTTGAGTGGTTGAGGGATTAAGATGGTATGGGGGTTTAGGGATTAGGTTTTAAGGGTTAAGGGTTGAGGGTTAAGTGTTGTGGGTTGAGGGATTAAGAGGGTATAGGGGTTGAGGGATTAGGATTTAAAGGTTGAGATTTAAGGGTTGAGGTTTGAAAGGGTATAGGGGTTGAGGGATTAGGTCTCACTTATCTCACAATCCCTCTTTGTCAGGCCTCACTTACCTCCCACCCTACTTTATTAGGTCTCTCCTTCCCACCCCCTCTCTCCCACTTTAACTCCCTCTCCTTCTCTCAGGTGTCTCCCTCCCAGCCTCTCTCTCTTAGGTTTCTCCCTCCCACACCCTCTCCCTCCCCCTCTCTCTCTCTCTCCCACTCCCTCTATCTCTCTCCCACTTTGTGTCTCTCCCTCTCTCTGAAGTCTCTCCTTTTCAAAGGAACATATTTCACGCTCTCCAAATTTGGCGAGCGCCAAATGGGTTTTACCTTGAAACGGTAAAATTAAGGGTTGACCCCGTGATTCAGGCCCACATTCTCCTGTGTTTATCTGATTCAGCACTTTATCTGAATCAAAAACGCATTTTTTTCTATAGTTGACTTCATATTGTACCAATCTATGCTTGATCCATCACCTTTTTACCACCAATATGCATGGTAGACAACGTAGAAGAAGATATTTTGAAGTTTCTACATCATTTTACATTATCTGAGGTAATATATTCATTTTGGTAAATTGAAATGTTTGTATTTAGTATATTTGTTTGTTTTTGACAATATAAACTAAATTTCCTTAATGATTTAATTAATCATAACATTGGACTTAGAATTCAACATTGAATTGGATGGGATTTGCATAAAAAAGTTCAATTTTTATGAGTTTGAAGAACAAAAAAAATAAAAACATGAAATTTACTTAACATAAATTTACTTATGAATTCTATTTGCATTGTTTATAGTAGTCCATTTCCAACATGGCTAGTAGAATTCACTGTATTTCATTCTTTTTTCAGCTAATTTGGAAAAAATTTATTTTCATCTAATCTGGAAAACGTCATTGCCAAAGAAAGAGTGAATAATGATATGATATAGCATCACAAACCCTTGTTTGAATCCCTATTCTTCATGACTTTGTTGACAATCAAAAATTTGGTTTTGAGAAAAATAAACACAAGAGTCTCTAGTTTTCATTTAGGTGGCAACAATTTATACCCTAGGTTTGTGATTCTCATTGATTTGTTGTATTGAATGGTTTCCACCCCTCTCTGCATCAATTTTTTTGTAAAATCCATTACTTACTTTTGTTCTATGTGTGTTTGTGGACATGTAGCATTCAAGGTCATGCCAAGGAAATGACTGAAGCCCCTAACACCAGAAGAACGTGCAGTTAAAAATGCAAGGAGAAGATAATAAAAAAATGTAGCTTGTGAAGCAAAGGAATTGCAGCCCATACAACCACAAATTCCCGTGTAATCTAAGAGAGATGTCAAATTGGAAAAACAAAGGGCATGAATGAGGAAATTTTGTGGAAGGATAGGAATGGATACAAAATTTGGGGGCACATCATCAACCATAGGTGAATCTCAATGCACATCTCTAGTTGAAGACACATTGACAACAACATGTGGTTTTCCAGGTACATCGGAAATCACATCTCTAATTGAAGACACACCATCAAAAACATTGCATTTTGAAAGTACATCAGCAAACACATCTCTATTTGAAGGAACTCCACAAACGATATCTCAAGTTGGAGGTACAACATCATTTACATGTCAATCTCAAGGTATGTCATCAATTGTACCTCCAATTAAAGGTACACGATCTATCCTCGATGTTGTTGACCTTCCCAATATTGACACAAATTTACATTTGAGAACTCCTCCTAGAGTTTTGCATAGAAAACCTACATTTTTGATTGATATTGATTCCAATGTTTTGAAATGGATGCCATAAGATTCCTAAACGTCCATACCAAATATATGCAGAAAGGATATGGAGTTTGTTTTTTGTGAAGCTAAGTGAGGGTGGAAGATGCCAACTATTTGTTGAAATGATGAGGCAACTCAAATTTAGGCCCACCATGAAGGCTCTTGAGCTAAGAATTTTGAATGACTCAAGTGAAAATTCCATTGTAAAGAACTTGATGAATGCATACCAGAGCATGGGTTCCACCTCATGCATGAAGGATAGTTGTGCCACACGACATGTGATGACAACAACACTGTTAAGCAGTCAAACAAGGAACAAGGTGAACCTTACCAAGGCAAGTAATTCTTTGAAAATAAGTAGATCATCTCTAATGAGAGCCAAAGGAAGGCGTAAAAGAGTGGAGGATCCAAATAGCAATGAGTTATGGGCATTTTCGGGTAGAGTGCCACGAAAAGACACAAAAATTGCTCAATTCTTGAGATCTTTAATTATGAATTATTGGAAGGATAACACAAGGACCTCTCCTAATCAAATATATTTTTTAAGAAGGATAATTGGTATTAAAAACCGTGAGCCACATCCAATGCATTATTTGGATATCACTCAAACCTAATTTCTTGATGATTTTGTACAAAAGTTTCATGAAATTAAAATGTGTCAAAGGTATTTTGAAATGCTAAAGCCTTTTTATGTCAAAATGAATCACACATGCACTACTTGTTGTTGTAGGGTTCATATTGATTTTTCTAACCATTATTATTTTTATCGATGTATATGTGTAGATATGCATACAGACAATGTTTTGCAGGAATGTAACATAATGCCTCCACCTAAATCATCAAGGAAAAAATTTTCTTCCATTTTATGTGAAAGAGAGGGTGGTCAATTTTTTTACAACAAATCATGTTTGGATGGCACATGTGATCATTGTGGTGGCATGCAACATTTTCCAATTTTCCAACACATGGCTAGTACACACACAATTGGAGACAAAATTGTGGAATTTGGAAAATATAAGACAGTGGCATACAATCTAAAAGATGGGAAAGAAGCAAAGAAGTGTGAATTGGTCAGTGATAAGATTCCAGTGTATCAATTTATGGGAATTTTTTGTGATCGGGTGGTTTATGATTATGCAACGCATACACACAGAGCACAATGGTTGGACTCACAATTCAAGTTATGCAAGGACACATTTCCACTTCATCATATCATTTCAGTTGTCGACTTCACTGAGATCTACACACTACAACCATAGAATGAGGTGCAATCAAAGTACTACAACTCTGTGCAGGTTGCTATATTTATACATATGTCATTCATTCATGCAAATGATAGTATAGAGTAAAATAGGAAAGTATTGAGGGAGTATCACTTTTACATTAGTGATGATCACACACATTCTACAGAGTTTGTTCAAGGTTGCTTTCATATGTTCTATGTTGATCTGGCTAGCAGGGGCATATCATTTAGTCAACATATCATATGGTCAGATAATTGTACATCACAAATGAAGAACGCCATAATGTTTTACTGGTTGAGCAGGATGCATAGGATTAGTGTTGTTCAACATATGTGGAACTTCTCAGAGGTCGAGCATGGAAAGGGGGAGCATGATGGATCAGGTGCATGTATCAAAATATCCCTAGCATGAGAAGAGTTAAAGTACACAAATAGTGTAAAGTTAACAAATGCAAGATCAATTGTCCAATGGTGCAATGGTTCAATGGGTCTAGGTAGTGAAGGTAATTCTTTAGTTCCTATATTTTTTCATTTAGTAGATGATACTAACATTGCAAAATATGAGGATTTTTGTACACTAACAGGATTGAGCGAGCTACACTCTTTTAGAAGCTCCAATGAAGGTACATGGACTATCCATACAAGGAAGATGGCATGCTTTTGTTATGCATGTACACTTCAATCATGGAATGATTGCGAGTCAACAGAGTGGGTTGACGAATGGTTTGTAAGAAGTCTAGCCCCACTTGACACTTATCAACTCTTCACGGCTCTACAAATCACAGAGATGCAATCATCCATTGACTTTGATCATGTATCGAACCTACTAGAACTAGGTAATATATCTTACAAGTTTTATTATGTTGCTTAGTATATAAATCTAACAAAATGAACATATCAATGCAGGGCACGTTTATGTGGTGATTTCAGATGAAGACAATGAAGAGGGTACAAATTATTACTTGTGTCGTATCGAGGCCAAAAATAAATTGGAGTCCCGAGTTATAGACAGAGAAAACATAGAATATCCTACAAGTTCGGTGGTTGTTACTAGAACATGGCTTCGAAGGTATCTAGTTATGAATGTTGTAGTTTGGTTGTTTGAGGACTTTGACACACATTAGAAAATTATTCACTATTCAAACCTTGTTGTCGCCACCAATGTTCATTTTATCAAATATAAGGGTAGACCTACGAACAAGAACTTGTGGAAAGTGCATGAGTCTGACCACGAGACAATACTCGACACAATAAAGACTAGAGCAAACCCAGATGGTTCCCTGGATTGATTTGTAAGTATGCACATTGAATTTATAAAGCCATGTTATTGATCACTCTTTTGGACCAACACCTTGCAATAAGGCTTTTTCATGATTACTTTTTGATGTCATATGCATTTACGACTATCATTGATCCTTTTCTGATTCTAACTGTAGGTAATACTAAAGTTTGTCAAAGTATATAAGAAAAGAACAACATCAGTTGTTGGTGCAAGTGTTCAATGGTATGAGAAACATCGGTTGCTGGTGCAGTTTTTGGTTGTCAATCATCTCTTTCTTTTCCATCTCCTAGATTTATCAGATTCTTATATGCTACATAGTTTATGTTAAGTCTCTCAGTGATATATTTGAAATTTATAGGTAGGGTCATCGAGAGATGATAAATTAGCGAAGGGGTACATCACCATTGTAGGACCTTCAATCGACCTCCTTATCTAGCATGCATGAAGGTGATAGTATGTCTTGCTAGCTGTATGAATGACATTATTTAGTTATTTCTCTTTTAATGATTTTTATGTGAGTCTATGTCTAAGATTGAGAGGCTTTTACAGGTTTTTTGTGGACCAAATTCCTATGATACTACACAACCATAGAGAGGCTACTACCCATGTGTTTTGTAGGGAGTAGGGGATGTACATTTTTTGAACCATTTTGGAATGCAAATAGTTGGGCCAACTAAGGTGGAATGGAAAAATGAAACTAGGCAGCAACTCCTTTTGTCCTTTTCTCAAGTACAATATATTTCATGATTTTTGTTGGAAATGGGAGGATTATTTCCCTGCATGTATTGCTACAAGTATTGACAAATGGGAATATTTTCAAGATGTTCTTCCATCACTATTGTAATATTTTTCATTGACTTACTGTATTTTTTGAAGACTCTGCATTCATAAGGACCTATTGCTGCATACACAACCATAGCTCTTGGATTCTTGAGACACTGACTGACATAGACTTGACAGTCATAGTAAATTGACTGTGGTGAGTGAATTTGATTGTCAAGCACTTTATAATCATACACTCACTATACTTAACAACTGATCACTACTCATTTCTAATCTTTTCATTTGCACATTTCCATGTATAGTGACCCTTCATAGTTCCCTTGTGTTCATACATTCATGATGCTCGTCTTAATGAATAACCTTCCTTTAAATCTATTATCCTTTGATGAAATGATGACTATCTTCATACCTCACTTCCCTTGACACTGTCAATTGACTGTACATTTTTTTGTTTCCTATCCAATTCCAGCTCTCCTAAATTGGATCTTTTCAATACCCTCACAATAAGGAAGTGATCGACCTCAAAGAGATTATAGAGGAAGACATCTCCAAATTGTTGTACCAATATGAGAAAGAGAAAGCAACCCTACCAATCGATCAATGTGGTAAGGGTTTCCAAGTCATTAAGAACATGGGGGATTCACATGACATGGTAGCCTTGGTCTACATCAACAAGGAATAAGATAACCCATTTTTCTAGAGAAATGAAAAAAATATCAAGGGCTTGGGTATGGTTCATTATACGTTACTCCTAACATCGAGAGTACTCCTCAAATCATATTGTTTAGGGTTGACAAGGTAGGGACAGTGTATGCCTCAAAGAAATTCGTGCAACCTAGGTCATCTCTAACATACCTTAGGGTATGACATTCAACAAAATAACTACTATGGTTCAACCGACTCGATCCCTTAAGGGTACAAAGTGAAAAAGGGCAACAATATTTTACAGGGTATTACACGTAAACCATGGTGATTACAAAATCTCTATCCGAACCTACAAGATCACATTCGACCCCTCTACAATAACCTCTCTTGGTTATTGCTATCTCAGAGGCATTTTCCTATGGTGGCAATTTTTCACTCGAGGAAAGTTGTTCTCAAATGCAAGTAGTTGAAAGTTGCAAAGTGGTGCAACTTTCGTTCTGTAGCTCGTGTGACCAAAAAAATTGTTCCAACATGTCTGAGTGGGTACGTTTATGCTAGGAATGGTCCTCTTTTGCACCTAAACACATGGAATCGCTTTGAGCTATGTTCAACTAGATCGATCCCTTAAGGGTCCAAAGTACAAAATGGTTGCAAAATTCAACATGCTATTACTCAGACAGTGTGACACTTAGAAACTTCTCATCTAATCCTACAAGATCATGTTGGGCCCATCTACAATAAAATCTCTCGATTTTCGCTATCTTGAAGGCATTTTCCTGTGCTGGTGAATTTTCACTCGGGGAAAAAGTTTTCAAATGCAAGTAGTTGAAAATTACAAAGTGGTGCAACTTTTGTTCTGTAGCTCGTGTGACCAAACAAACTATTCCAACGCATCTGGGTGGGTACGCTTACACTAGGCACGATCCTCTTTTGCACCCAAACATGCATAATCGCTCTGAGCTATGTTCAACTGGATCGATCCCTTAAGGGTTCAAAGTGCAAAATGGCTACAAAATTTAGAATGCTATTACTTGGATACCATGATTCTTAGAAACCTCTCATCTGATCCTACAAGATCATGTTGGGACCATCTACAATAAAAAAAAAAAAAATTTCTATCTTAGAGGCATTTTCCTGTGCTGGCGAATTTTCACTTGAGGAAAAAATTATCAAATGCAAGTCGTTGAAAGTTGCAAAGTGGTGCAACTTTTGTTCTACAGCTCATGTGACCAAACGGACTGTTCCAATGCATCCAAGTGGATACTTTTACGCTAGGAACGATCCTCTTTCACACCCAAACATGCAGAATTGCTCTGAGCTACGTTCAACCGGATCAATCCCTTAAGGGTCCAAAGTGCAAAATGACTGCAAACTTCAGCATGCTATTACTCAAACACCATGACACTTAAAAAATTCTCATCTTATCCTATGGGATCATGTTGGTCCCCTCTACAATAAACTTTCTCGGTTTTTTCTATCTCAGAGTCTTTTTCTATGGTGGCGAATTTTCACTCGAGAAAAAAGTTGTCAAATGCAAGTAGTTGAAAGTTGCAAAGTGGTGCAACTTTCATTCAACAGCTCATGTGACCAAACAAACCATTTCAACATGTTCATGTGGGTACGTTTACACTAGGCATGGTCCTCTTTCACACCTAAACATGCGGAATCACTTTGAGCTACGTTCAACTGGATGGATCCCTTAAGGATCAAAAGTGCAAAATGGCTGCAAAATTCAGCATGCTATTACTCAGAAATAGTGCTTAGAAACTTCTCATCTAATCCTACAAGATCAAGTTGGGCCCATCTACAATAACCTCTCTTGGTTTTTTCTATCTCGTAGGCATTTTCCTGTGCTGGTGAATTTTCACTCGAGGAAAAAGTTGTCAAATGCAAATAGTTGAAAGTTGCAAAGTGGTGCAACTTTCATTCTATAGCTCGTGTGACCAAACGGACTGTTCCAACGCATCTGAATAGGTATGTATATGCTAGGGATGGTCCTCTTTTTCACCTAAACACAAGGAATCGCTCTGAGTTGCGTTCAATCGGATCGATCCCTTAAGGGTCCAAAGTGCAAAATGGCTACGAACTTCAACATGTTATTACTTGGACATCATGATGCTTAGAAACTTCTCATCTAATCCTATGGGATCACGTTGGGCCCCTCTACAATAACCTTTCTCGGTTTTCATTATCTCAGAGGATTTTTCCTATGGTGGTGAATTTTCACTCGAGGAAAAAATTGTCAAATGCAAGTAGTTGAGGCATATTTTCAAAAAATTCACTGCCTTGTCTATGGCTTGTCATGGCATTCCATCACCATGAGACCACTTTTGGTTGAGGCATTTTTTCAAAAAATTCAATGGCTTGTCTATGCTATTGCTTACTATTATGATTTCATATATTTTTTCCAAGCATCCATAGCTTTATTGAAAGCATCTATTTTAGGCTTTTAGCCATAGCAAGAAGGCAATTAACTATTTGATAAAATTCTTGGGTAGACATATATGAAAAATTTCGTAGCATAGACAAGGGAATGAACTATTTGAAAAAATGCCTCAAAGAATTGTGGTCTCATGGAATGCCATGACAAGCTAAATCAATTGGCAGATGCTCCTAGTTATTAGTTATGCAATGTGAAGTAATTGCATAACTGCTTAGGTTGACTTTGTAAAAAGCTATATTGTATTTGAAATTTTGTCATCTATCATCATCTAGTTATTCGTTATGCAATGTGAAGTGATTCTTTGAGTTTGAAAGATGTGCAATGCATGAATATAAAATACAAAAATATATTTTCTACATTTCATTAGTTAAACTTTTTATTTTATTTGCTCTCTATATCTCTATGCTATGGAAATGCCTTTCGATTTCAAAAAAGATAGTTTTTATCTCTTGTTATAATTTTTTTACGTTTTTTTAATCTCTTGTTATAAAAAGGAGCAGATATACAATGTTAAAGAAGAGTGAAAGCACAACTAAATTTATCATTTCAAAGCAATTTTTTTGATGCATTTTTTCAAATAGTTCACTGCCTTGTCTATGTTATTGCTTACTATTATTCTTTTGATATATCTTTTGAAGCATCCATAGCTTGTTCAAAATCACTTGTTTTAGGATATTAGCCATAGCAACAAGGCAGTGAAATGTTTGAGAAGATGCTTTGGTAGACATGTATGAAAAATGTGGTAACATAGACAAGGCAAGGAACTATTTGAAAAAATATCTCAAAGAAATTTGGTCTCATAGAATGCCATGATAAGAAAATGCAATTAGCAGTTGCTCCTAGTTATTAGTTATGTAATGTGAAGAAATTGCATAACTGCTTAGGTTGACTTTGTTCAAACTATATTGTAATTAAATTTTCGGCATCTATCATCATCTACTTATTAGTTATGCAAAGTGAAGTAATGCTTTGAATTTGAAAGATGTGCAATGCAATGTAATCAACGACATGAATATAAACTACAAAAATCCATTTTTTACAATTTATTAGTTAAAATATTTATTTTATTTGTTCTCTATATTTCTATGTGCTATGTAAATATCTTGCAATTGTATTTAAAAGGCTTAATTTGTCAATTAGGTGGTATTTGCAAAATCAAGTTGTGAATGAATGGTAATTAAGAGCAAAATTGGCAAATTGCCATCTTAGAAGTCTAACAAAGGGTGGTTATGGTGGTTGATCGGCTCAAGGGATAGTTGGAAGGTGGTATCAAGATATATTTCTATAATACCCCGAGTTGAGGGTTGATTTTGTTCAGTTTCTAATAAGAAAATCTACTTGAAAATGCTGATCACTGGTTTTCTTTGTTTTCCTAAATTTTCTTTGCCTTGCATAGGCCCATACAAGTCTATCATGACTTGAGGCTTTGGATACTTGATTGCATATGTGTTTACTCTCTTTGCATATGTTCAAAAGGTTTAAATCCACCATTGGTGTGTGTGGGATTAATAAACTTGGTTACTATTCTATTTTCTGTGTTAGGGGTTTTGAGGGCAACACCATGACACATTAGCCAATCCACCTACTATTTTGACCATGTTTCTTGGTGGATTGGACTATACCATGATTAGTTTTGTGTATGAATACTTTGGAGGCTGAGAGAATGAATAAACTCAGTGGGGTGTGAAGTTCTAATGTTGTTCAGGGGTGTTTCCACCATGAAAGTAAGGAAATCAAGTACTGAATCTGAGAAATACTGAAAGGAATGGGATTATGAGTGTCTTTTAAGCTAGGTAAGAGGTAATGTGGGGTTTTTTGACCTTTGGAAGGATTGGGGGAGGTCTGGAGTTATGATTTTCTTTAAAACCCTTGTTTTTATGAAGGTTTAGGACAATTTGTGAGTACAGGAATAGAATAAGTTCTTGGGGCTTTTAAAATGGGAGAATCCTGAGTTTAGTGAGCACCACTAAGACTGTTTCTAGTTTCCTTGGTTTGGAGGTGAGTTTGTGAAGGGGTTCCTTTGGAAATTAGGCCTAATTGTGAAGCCTAAAGCGAGGGAGATGTATTGAAAGTTCATGTTGGTCCAAAAGAGTTACTATTGGTTTTGGCACATATTGTGTAATCTTGAAAAGAGTATCTTAATCCACCTTTAAATGGTCAAGTGTTTTGGAAAGGTTGGGAGAAATTAGGCTTGGACCAAGTTTTGAGTTTGGTGCAGGAGCACCTACACCACATCATCAAATTTTTTTATTTGAATACATCAATAGGGAAATGTTAGTTTCTATAGGTTTATTTTGTCTAACAAGCTTTGAGAGATCAATCATAATGCAAATAAAGGGTGTTTTGTGTCTTAGAAGTCAATTAGAAATCATATAAGTTGTAAAATGATGACAAAACAACTTTAACACAAACAAATGTAATTAAGGGACCAACTAATCCCAAGTTTGGTTATGGGTGTTCGGGAGAATATGGTTGTTGGAAAATTCTTTAAAAATCCTTACCAAGGCTCAAATGAGAGAGTGGAAGAAGTTTTGTAATAATTTTACACAATAAACACCACAGTTTTGAGCAATTTTCTAGAAAAATATTGTTTTCTTGATATTTTTGAGTGTTGTACGGGCACATACAGGTTCTTCATCGTCTAATAATTTTAGAGGATGTGTCTATATGTTTTATAATTCCTTTATTTTTTATTTGGTTTCTTAACTCTTTGTTTGTAGAGAGAACCAACACAAACAGTGATTGTCCCAATGTTGTTGAATCAAGGGTTTGAGGGGAAATTTGTGATGTAACAATAAATCCACTTGTTTTTGGCTACTACATCTCAGTGGATTGATTGAAAACATGCTATAATAAGTGTTTCAACTCATTTTGGAATAAGGATTCATAATTATGTGGTGTTTTTGTGACTGTTCTAAGACTGAACAAGGGTTTTCCAACATGGAAGTGAGGAACCAAAGAGAGGTATTTAAGAATTAATGCCTATAAGGGTTATGTGAGGGTTTGATGAGTCTGTGTAAAAGTATTTTGAGGTTTTTGGGGCTTTGGAAGTGTTGAGAGAGGTCTGGAGTTGTATGTTTCTTTAAAATTGTTGATTTTGTGAAGCTTTAGGAGGGTTTCTTGGGTTTTATGAGTTAGAGGCTTTGTAGACACAAACTAATGAAAAAATTGGAGGTTTGGCACCATGAACTAAGACTTTCCAAGGTGTTTGGATAG
>VCHN02002638.1:0-16540 GCA_007115665.2 Sequoiadendron giganteum
TTTATTAAAAGTAATTGAGGAATTGAAGTTTCAAATAGATTAGATTTCCCTTCTCTTTTGTAAAGGGATTTTATTTAATTAGTTTATTTGGGCAATAATTTTATTGTAAATCACTGAAGGAAATTGGATTTATAAAATCTGAAGAGTAGTTTTATTTCTTGTTTTTATTGCCTTTTGTATGTAATTTCTTTGTTCTCATTTTGGGGGAAATAATTTAGAAGTGTCACTAAGACTTCTAATTATGTCACTAGATTTGGGGGTTGTTGTATTTTATTGTCAAACTTTTCAATTTCCCTTGGGTAGTATGTATTGGCGTATTCAATTAATCACCCAGTTACCATGAACAAGGTGGTGATGTCTTATCTTTGGATTGGGTATTAATATCCGTATGTGTGCACTAGTCACCCTTGGGTTGTGGATTTTTTCCACATGTTGTTTATAGGGAAGTGACTCATGATGGTGGCCGAGGTCTAGGAAGGTCTGCCAAGGTAACCCATGCAGCTTGAGATGATGCTTCTCGTATGATGATGGTCTATGTGTATGGTTCAGTTGACATACTTGACTATCATTTACTCTAGAATAAATCCATCTCTTATGTAAGCGTTGTATTTATTTGGTTAGTCATGTGATGTTTACCTATGTCTTGAGGTAGATGGTCTTGCCTAGGGAGCTTTGTTACTATCTCTTAGCACGAGGGGTGGGCCTTCAGGTACCACTTGGTTGGGTGGAATGTGCACCTTATTCCATTGGGTTCCCTTCTTATGTTTGTGATGGTGAGATCTTCCAGTTGGAGAGCTTGTGAATAATAGTTAATATGTTCCATTCATTTGATTACTATATCAGTTGACATTTGTATTTATATTACTCCTCAATTGTGTTTGAGGAGGAATTTTGTAATATGTAATACTATTGTACGTTCTTCCTCATTCTAGAAATGAGTATTGTAAACACTATTTTAAATAATGTAATCTTTGGAACTTTGTGTACTTATATCTCATATGATGTTTATTGCTTTGAATGTATGTTCTTTAAATTCATGTTTAGTTGATTATATGTTACGAATGAGTTAATTTCTATGTTATGAGATTCAGATGTAACCTTAGTTGCGTGCCTTAGAGGATGATTGTGATAGTTAGTGCACCTTTCATGTTGTTATTGCACTCTAAAAGAAAAAAAAATTGTATGCTTTTGTAGTTATAGCATCTTCCTCTGGGCTTACGTGGTGAAGCTTTACAAAAACACAACTAACAATCTCAAGTTTTTTTCAAAACAATAACACAACCATTGATAATTGTTAACTAGGAATGCACATGATAGCATACTAATGCATTGAACAATGATGAGTGTGCATTTAACACCTTCGATGTGTCACTGGGAATGAGGAGTAAAGGTAAGAGTATATGAGTGAACAAAGAAATGTCTAGTACCAAAATGAGCATAGAAGAATCTAATTTGATTGACTTCTTTTCTCTTATTTCCTTGAATGGAATTATGCGCATATACACTATCAATACCTAAGATAATTAATTTAGTATTCCAAGGGAATGCAATTTTCTTTGATTACCTACTCTAGTATCATGATCTTGTGGTCTTTCAATAATAATAACTATATCGACAGTTGGTAGGATCTCCTCTAATGCTACCATTTATGACTGATATTAGTTTCATTCCATATGACATTAATAGTAACATTATCTTCAATACTAATTTTTATATTTATGTTATTGATTAGTTTTATTAATAGTAAATTGTTAGTATTGATTTTACATTCCAAAAGTATCATTAGCATTGCTAGTAAATAATATTCATATTAATATTTCTCTATATATTAATATTAATATTAAAATTATTACCATCATTGTTATTGTTATTTTTAAATTTACTCTATCTAACAACTCTATTATTAATATTTTTAATTATAATATCAAATAATAGTAATATTAATATTCTAAATTACAATATATAAAAATAATATTATTAACAATATTAATTGCACTACCTATTTAAAATAAATATTAATAATCTTAATTTCAATATCTAATAATAAATTCATTATTATTAATCACCAATTACATCTAATAATACAATATTAATTCATCTTTGTAACATTTATCTTGGGTGTTTTGCTATTGTCCTTCTTTGATGGATTCCGATAACTGTATATTTTGTATTTGCACTATTCGTCCCTTAATTATTTTGTATTGACACCCGAGAGGTGTAATTCTGTGACTGTTATGCTAGATTACATGTTTACATGCTTATATGTTTATATGTTGTTATGTGGTTGATATGATTATTGTTTATGCTAGATTTCATGTTTACATGGTTAGTTATTATGTTGGACTACATGCTTACATTTTTTATATATATCATTGCCCTTGCTTATGTATAATCACGGACATGAAAATGACAATATCATAACACTTGTAACCGAGAGCCTTATGATATCTTGATCATTTTTCCTTATGATTGATATTTTTTTAGATATATGATATATGATTTATGCACATGTACTTTAATGTTTGAATTGGAGTGATGCAGGTATTGAGTATCGACTCCGCTTAGATTCATAGGCCTGAGCGTACTCTCATTCCCTGATGGTGGTTAATTGGAGGTAGTCACAGGCCAAATGTCTCCTACCCTAGCCGACTGCACCCTATTAGGGCAGTGTTTTCATGTTGTTGTCTTCCATCCGGTTACCTAACTGTAACGTGAAGAGCACCCTTCTCCCAAAAGTGATTTTTCTTGTATGTTCCATTTAAGTATTTGGTCTTGGTTTTCCTTTAATATTTTATGGGGGTTAAATTGATGGGGATTTGAGTAGGTTATTCCCTTAAGGTTTTAAATATTTTAGTTAAATGATTTATTAATGTTTTGGGCCAGCCTTGTGCAATTTTAATTTTTCTTAATTTGTGACCTTTATTAATTGTTTCCTTTGGGGGGAGCTTTAATAACTAGTTTTATCTAATGCCTTATTATTCATTTTTGCTTGGGTTTTGGGAAAAGATAAAAAGAAAAGGAAGTCTTGTTTTGGGGATGATTAGCTTTTGGAGAGAAGAAAATTGTTGTTTTGCATGGAGAAGAAAACCCATGATTTGAGCAACTGAGTTTGGGAAGATTGTGAAGGTTTTCTCAAAAGAAATTCGTGGGTAGTAGATTGTTGAAATCAACACGCTGTTTCTTACTTGCTATCCGGATTTGGAGCTTGGTTGTGTCTTCTTCTTTTGGCATTCCACCATTTATATTTTGGAGCATATTGAGGTATTTTTTTGTTTTTCTTCAATCTTGTGTGGCTTGTAATTTGGGTATTCTCTCATGCTTCTTGTATGGCTAGTATTTTTCTGATTTGAGTTGTTTTTAATTTACGAAAAATTGGAGGAACTCTTCTATTTCATTTTTGTATTGCTTGGGGTTTGAATGATGGCTGTTTTAAAATTTAATTTTCTGCTCATTACCCTCTTGATGAAAACAAATTTTAATAGTGTATTTTTTGTAGAAATGCCAAGATCTTAACTGGGTCTTTGGCAGATTTTTAATCTGGACACTTTTATTTTTTGATGATTTTCTTGCCATTGGTTAAAACATTTTTTCTTGTTGTTGATAAAACACTAGCTGAAAATGTGAAACAAAGGTGGATTCCATGTCCACATTCCCATATCTCAACTGGGTTTTGGTGGATTTAAATTCTAGGCACTTTCATTTTCCTTGCATTTTCTTGCCCAATTGGCCAAAAAATGAGGTTTTTTTTGAACAACACCTCCTTTCTGGGCTAAACTCAAAATTGAAAGGTGTTTTTCAACTAGAAGTAGAAAAATATGAACTAGGTCTAGCTTAAATTTTTAATCCGGGCACTTTGAATTTTTACATAATTTTATGCCTCTATTTCTTGATATAATTATATTGTTAAATGAGTCTTATTACAACAATTTTATCTTGGCTGTTTAAAATGGTTTCTTGGACAGAAAATTATTGCCTTTCCTTTTTTTTCATTTTATTTGGATTCTTGGTTTAGTTAAACAAGATGAGCTTAGGTCTAGGTGATAGAGTGGTCATATGAAGTGGCTCTCTACAGGCCCGGGGCTCGCAAGTGACTACCAGGGGAACTAGTAGCAAAGTTAGAGTAAATAAATGATAACTAAATAAACATAATGGGGTAAAACACTAAGAAGATAATGAGTCCTAGTGCATGGCCTTGAGCGCTTGTAAAGGCTAAGGATGCACTCGAGAAGGCCAATTTGTCTGTGGGGCATTGAGTTATCCGCTTGCGGGATGTGGATTCGGGCATGATTGAGTCTCCTCATACCTATGAGAGGAGTACTTGATTCCATGTGGTGTCATCCCTTTGTGCACGCATGATGACACTCCATCTGATTTTCACTCTAGTACCTAGATCCGTAGTAGTCATGAGTAGTACCCGTAATGTCATCGGATAAGCATCTCTATGCTGTGATGATCAATTGTATGCATTGTATTCTGTGTTTTCTCTGTGACTATTGTGATTTTTGTGCTTACCTTACCCTTTCCTTGATTTCTTTTGTTTGGGCCTTGTGACTATCTCCGAGCACAGAGGGGTGGACTCTTTTGAGCCACATGGTTGGGAGGCATTGCCACCGTCATTGGGGACTGACATACAAGTTTGGAGTACCGGTTGGTGTTGATCTCTCTTTCTTGTATTTTTTTATCCTATATACTCATGTACATGCCTTTTTGTATATATATTATTAGATGTTGTATCTTGTTCATGGAAATGCTATTGTATTCATACTTATTCCTTTATGCACATTGTACTCTCTTGAGAGAGAAAGTAATCATAAATTTAATGAGAAGATATGTGATGTTTTATTTTGGTTTACGGGTTCTGATGTTGGTATCGGACTCGATTGTTCTATGATAATCATTAAGTCATTTTCTTTCATTAATTTTCATGTTTAAGTTAGATCCATGGTTGTGTGTTTCTTCATTTCGGTAAGCTGCAAAGGTTCCAGAGCACCGATGCCTTTTGTAGTTGATTTGTGTGTAGGAGCAATAGGTTTCGAAGCAGTGAGCTTTGAAACTGCAAGTTGTGGAGCACGAATGCCCTTTGTTCGCTGACCAGTGGGCAACAACAGGTTCCAGAGCAGTGAGCTCCGGAACTACAAGTTCCAGAGCACCGACGCCCTCTGTTTGCTGACCTGTGGGCAGCAACAGGTTCTAGAATAGTGAGCTCCAGAACAACAGGGTTTTGGAGAAAAAAGCTCCAACGCAACTTTTGGAGCTATCCTGCTTGCTCCCATTCGTATTTTCTCTGGAAGGTGGATTAGCCCTCTCCTCTGGGAGTTACCTTCGGTCATACTTGGTCATGTTTTCTTGTCAGTGTTTTAGTTTGGCAACTAATTTATGTGTATGTTATTCCTTTTCTTTAAAAAAAAAGATTATATTGTCCCTTTTGGCTCTTAACTCCCGGGGGTTCGTTGCGGGATATTACAATCTTAATATCTATTCCTTTTGCAAAAATAATAGCATGGCACTAGAGTTATTCTTAAATTTAATAGTATTATAGTTTTCCAACTATTTTTTTTCCCACTTACTATTACTATTAGTTTTATTATATATAAATTTATATATAATAATGATAGTTAATATTAAGTATCCCTGTTAATGTTGATTTTAATAACATTATATATTAGTATCATAATTATCATTAATATTACTATTCTTCCTGATATCAATATTAAATTATACTCATGAACATAAATAATATTAATATTAGTACTAATATAACATAAATATAATTTTTTATTAATTTTGAAGTTAAAATCACTTAAAATGTCAACAAGAACATAATTTTATCATTGTTTATAATTTTAATATTAAGGTTTCTTTCATTACCACATTTATGAAATCAAAAAACACCTAACTTAGTGCCAATACCAATATCTAAGCTATTAATTTAACTAAACATTTAATAAAGCTATATCTATTGTTATTGTTGTGTGGAAGTTTATATTCATTTTAAAACATCCTTCATGTATTAAATATCATGAAAATCTTATACACAGCCTAAATGTTAAATTATTCTCACTCCAAATCCACCCAAAAGAATTAAGATTTTTTTATATATTTGCTTTCATTTAACTAATAGAGTATTCACAACAACAAAGATTAAAGGGGAAAAAATGAACAACCTTGCAGACCATACTCAAAATGAAAAAAAAAAATTAAAATACACTGGCACAAAAAAAAAGAGATATAAAATATTTGAATGAAACAAAAACAAAAAACCAAAGTAAACCATGAGTGATCTCATATTTTTTAGATCTTTCTATGAGCAATGTAGTTGGCAGTTATGTGACAATGAACTAGAGTCTGAACTAGTGTGCAACTGGTGCTAAATAGGGAGTTAAGTTCATCAAGGAATTCAAACTGAAGTTATGGTTTATGGGGCCATCTATTCATAAGTCCATTTTAGGGGCTGGATAGCCACGACCATGTATTAGTGGAGTTCTTTCTTTTATATAAACATGAATAAAGAGACTATTATTTAGCTTGCAAAATAATTTTTTTGTGTTTTTTGTTTCATTTCTCATTGCCATGTAATTATGATAAAAGTGTTCATTATGCTCAAGAGGTTGGTGAGGCCCCTCCAAAAAAATTATTCATATCTTATAATAAAGCTAAAAAAAATTCTAAAGATGTTTGCTATTTAGATTTAGGGTGTTCTAACCATATGTCAGGGAATGAAAAGATTTTTTCTCTAATGGATAAAATTTTCAAATCTAAGTGTAGACATGCAAAATTGACATCATACATCTCGCTCTAACATCGTGCATCGAATTCTGCTATTAATCAATTAAAGTAGTTTATTGATTAATTTACTAAGGTTCATTAAATAAATCAAAATTATTTAATCAAATCCTTAAAGTTCTTCTCATTTGATTTAATAAATCAAATTGATTTAATCAAATGTCAAAATCCCTAAAATCTCCTAAGTTAATTAATCTAAATTAATTAACTTCTAATCATGATTATCATTCTCCAGCTTTTGACTCAACTAGAGTCAAAATCCAAACTCCTAACTAACCCACCCACTTGCACCAATAAATCATTTATTTGATTTATAATTCCTCTAATTACATTCAAAATGGCATCAAAATGGAATATTCTTCCATTTTGAATCTTCCCCCCAAAAGGGACTTGTCCCTTCTAACAAGGTTTTAAATGCTATTTGCACAAGTCAACATAGCATTTATTGCACCTTTCATCCCCCCAAAACATGTCAAGTCATTCAAATTCAAATTTGAAATTGGCACATTTGCCAAAACTTGCACATTCCTCACCCTCCCACAACTTGACAAGTGGCACCTTGTCATTGGTTTGTGAATAATCCCACATTCCTCAAAATCTCTCAATCTTTCAATCTTTCAATCTATAAAATGCAAATCATTACAACACAACAAACAACACATTTTGATGCAAGGTTACTCTCTTCATTTGAGAATCAATCTTGCTCTTCATCATCTATCATTTGGCAGCTTTTGCTTATCAAGGGGGTGGGAAAGGGCTTTTCTTTCCACATTTCAAAAGGCACCACTCCCACTATGGGATAGATATGGATATTGTTTGAATATGCTTTCAAGTTTTCTTATTTAGTCTTTTAGAGTTTTGTTTAAGCATGTTAAGACATGATTTATTATCTCATAGGGATGTTGTGATTTGCTAACAATGCTAACCTTATGTCAATGTTATAAGCATTTTGCAGATTTAAGCAACCACAAAATGGCGCTAGAAGGAGGGCACCTTATTTCCATTTTCAATGCTGATCTAAGTTTTGGATCTAAGGCTATAATAGTTATTTCAGATTTTAAGATTTAAGCTTCTAGGCTCTCAAAAGAAATTTTGAAGTTCTGGAGTTACAACAACAATCACATAGTTAATAGTCAAGAATTTGTTTTTGATTTTCAGTTTCATATTCTGATTCAAAGTCACTATTTTTTGTTTTTTTTTCTATCATGCATTTGATTGGAAACTTGGTTGTTTAAGCTAGGAAAAAGATTTAGATTTCCATGATTGAAAGAGTTGTTGTTTTCCGGATTTCTTGATCACGACTCCAGCTTTGTGCATTATTTACTCTTGATACCAGCCGAATGCAACAACTACACGTTTCTGGAGACAGATCTCTTTTCTTAAATCCATTAGATACGCCTGCCAAGTATTTGATTTTGTTACTTAAAAGCTTTACGTACCAGTAAAGAAAAGATGTATACAAAGTTGTGATTGCTGGTCTGGTTAAGGAATCGCTTCAACCACTGTAACTTGGAGATAAGCGAGTTAGGTACAAACATTATGATGGACTTGGTTCATTATCTATGACCACTGTCGATGTTACCTAATGGCGGTTTGGGGAGAAGGGATTATGGACTATCGTGGCTGTTTACCTCAGCGCAGGCGTCATTATCACATGCTCTCATAACTGTGTCAATGAAGGATAGTAGCTTAGCATTTCCTAAAGTCTTTTGATATGTCATTTCCACGCAATAGCTACATGTTGTACACATTGATATGTATATGCATTTTTTTCTGTTGGCACAGGAAACTAAGCCTATGGCTATTATGGTGGAGGATGCTTTGCAACCAGTAAGCGAATAAATGACAGAACATTAATCTCCTACTTCTATGCCGAAACCCCATCAAATCATCTGTCATGGATAGCTGTCATATCTTTTAAGATACTGTGTGTTGATAGGAATATCTAATGGTTAGCGCAGACCGTCAATTGTAGCTTCCCGAAGAGTTTAGAGTTGTCTGTCATTTCGTATCTTATGAGTGAATATTGAGATGAGGTGAGGCAAATTTTTTCCTGAGCGAGATGTCCCATTAATCTCTGCATATCCATTACTATCTCTTCTCACATAATAGTGTAGACATGGAAAACTGTTTACCATAGATTTCGCAATCACCATAGCTCTGCTCAACATTTATACAACCTTCAGATCCATGGCAACCGTCGACGTTAACTTCAATTTGGCAGGGATTGTTTTTCTGTAGTTCGATTGAGATCATATGGCTGCTGCTTTTTACTTCAACGATATGTGCCCATTATCCACTACAGTTTGCCTTTCTTGACCTCTGATCTCTCTGACAGACACTGGGATCTAAGTATCCATTTCATCCAAGTCCCCAGAATTCATAAGAACCCAGAGTTTTTATTTTCTCTGAATGGTATATATCCCGCACCCACTTGGTGTAAGTTGGTCTGGAAAGGGGGAAAAGTGTCACATCTGCTGTTTGAAGGTCAATGCAAAACATTTACTGTTGATGGTGAGGAATAAAAAATGTATATAGGGCCATGGATGGCTGAGTATTAATCATTTTGGGCCATTGGGCTTGTGGGTTATTAAAGGGCAGTGTGAATGCTGATCTGCTCCTAATGGGGTTGGTAGTGGGTGGGATTCATATGGGCTCGTTGTTCTTGCTCTGAATGCAATTGGGTTTTGCTTGGAGTCAAATGAAGGTGTCAGAGACTAATATGCAGCATGGGATTCAGCCTCCTCTGTTCGCATAAGGAAACAATGGTGGTATCGCTCGCATAAGAATCAAAATATCAAGCACATTCAAGTTGGAGAATTAAACTTAAAAAAAGCATTTTTTAATGCTATTGAAAGAGCTTAAAATGTCCATTTCCTACTTTTGTTTTCTATTTTAATCATGGTTGACATCAGAGGTTGACTTTAGGATCAAGCGCAAACGAAGGCGAATGAAGTAGAGTTTGAGATTTCCTTGAAACCAAGACTTGGGAAAAGAGCATTTTTTAATGCTTGTTTTAAACTATCTAGAGCTTACACTTCTACTCTCGTTTTCTGTTTTAAACCAATTCACTTTTCAATTTGGGTTTAAAATTAATCACTTGACTTGATTTCTTCAATTGGGATAAAATTGAACCTTAGAGACACTTACTAGATTTCAATTTGGGATTAAAATTGAACAAGGCAACTTCACATTTCAATTGGTGCTTTTAAAACGAACTCATCATTGCTTTGAGGAATTTAAAATTGAACATGTGTACTTTGTGTTTTGTAAACTTTTTTGCAAAATAGTGTCATTTAAAAGGGCGTATGCACTTCTCTCGCGCTTCACGGCGATCTTGAGAATCAAAAGTCTTTTTGATGACCCTAAGTTGCATAAAAGATTGCCTCCACACTTCAATTTGGGATCTAAAAATTGAACAAATCATGCGAGTGTGAGCACGATATATTGCGGAGGTTCTCCCCTTTGTTTTTCAACGAAGGTTGTGTGAACGACGGGATATGTTAGCTCGCTATTGTTTAACTTAGAGGGCCTGCCTTGTGGGAAAAAGTAATCACCCAAGGGAACGACCCAACCGGGAACACGCTAAAGCCAAGCGACTTCCACCCGGGATATAAGTGTGGATATTGGAACAAAGGCCAATATCACGAGGATTATTCCGACGAGATGGACAGCAATGGACTCTCGCCGACATTGGATAATCCCCCACGAACGGAATGCCCGAATTAGAACCCTTGTTTAGAAATTGGCCAAAACCTTATCTATCTTGTTGGTGCAAGAGGTCATGTCCTCTAAAGCCGCCCCACATAACATGCGGTCTTGTTGTGGAAATGGAAAGTATGCCATGGGAGATTCATGGGTACTAATGCTTGGCTGACCCGAATAAGTGAGTGTCGTGGAGGGGAGCCAGGGTGGTCAAGCATTTAGCCATTCGCACAAGATATGCGCAGCTGGATTTATCCAAGTGGGAACCCAACAAGGTATTGTCTCATCATCCTAGGGTTGTAAAAAGTGCTTGGAATCAAAACACATTGCTTGA
The DNA here is from genome assembly GCA_007115665.2 of Sequoiadendron giganteum. Taxonomy (NCBI): domain Eukaryota; kingdom Viridiplantae; phylum Streptophyta; class Pinopsida; order Cupressales; family Cupressaceae; genus Sequoiadendron; species Sequoiadendron giganteum. The sequence goes on from VCHN02002638.1 coordinate 10,823, forward strand.
ATCTGAAACAGTGGAAAACAAACATTCAACAAGTCATCAGAATTTCAAACCCTTTAGGAAAGCAAATACCTTTGACGAATTCAAGTGTTCATGCTTGCCCTAGGGATTTCATCCTTAAAGGCTTCTAAGCATTTGGATTTCATCTCAATTTGCTTACTAAAGTCAACAATAGGTAACCTTCGCCTTGATTTCCTTGATTTCGGCATAACACACTTTGTGGGATAAAGGGAAATTAGGACATTGGACATTTAGTTTGAAAAACATAATCAAGAAAGTGTTTGTGGTAAAAAGAACTGAATCTAAGACAAGATAAAAGACAAATTTGATTACACATGTGTTTTCTAACATGATCAAAATCCCAAAAAATCAAAGTTCAAGAAGCTTAGTCTTAAAGCTCGTGAGAAGCATCTTGAGAGACTTTTCGAGTTCAGAATATAGCGTGTTCTTCAACACCGAGGTCTTGTAAGAAGAAGTGTTATTCTAGGTCAAGTCTAGGATCAAATTCAATCAGTTTCATCCATCTTTTCAACCATCAAAATCAGTCAAATTTCCATCTCACCAACAGCTCTTGGAATCTTTGTAAACATCTTTTATGCTAAACTTTTAGGCGAAATCAAAACATCTTTGTTTAACATATCTAGTCAAACCATCATCTTATACACGAGTTCTCTCTTGGATAATACAACTTCCTAGGGTTTACGAGTTCATCTTGTTTGGCTTAACACACCTAGCCAAATTATCGAATCATCACCTTGTTTGACTTGACGCACTTAGTCAAACTATCATCTTGTAGGAGTTCACTCTTGGATAACACAACTTCCAAGAGTTTTACAATTACATTCATCACTCTTGTTTGACTTATCGCATCTAGTTAAACCATCAATCCAATCACGATAAATCAAAGTCCTAAAAAGTTTAGCATTTCCTTCAAAAAATTTTAAAGAGTTCCATTCATCCATATCACTCATCTTCCATTTATCTCATCCTCATCATCGCTTTGATCCTTCAATTATCCTAGTTCTTCACTTTTTTGAACCTAAGGTTTAGACCGATCTAAAGGATTAGAGGTTCATCTCTTACATTCTTGAAAATTGATCTTCATTTTATGGTTCAAACTCGATCTCAACACAAGAGGGACATGGAATATAAATTTGATCCATCCATCATGAGCAATTCGATTCAACCAAACTATCCAAGCCTTGCAATACCATTTGATTATCAAAGCTTGTACAATGCATACATGGGAGCATTATCTCATACAAATATCAATGGTACAACGAATGTGAGTATGCCCGATCCAAAGTTTGGAACATCTTTCCCAATGATAGATTCAAATCCAAGTCCAAATCTGCAAATCTATCAACCAAATGCTCAATGCATGAGTTTTTCAAACAACATTATCCCACAAAATCCATACATACCAAGTGCAACTTTACCAAACATGACCATTTCAAATCCACACTTGGTAAACTTTGGGGTCGACATGTTTACAAATCCCCCTAATGTTGTTCAAAATCCTAGCAATATGTTGACGACTCTAGGTATTGATTCAAGTCAAGGTAACACCATGCAAAATCAAAGTTACCTAAATCCAAGCAATATGATTCCCAACCACAACAATATTCAATTTCAATCTATCATGCCAAATCAAAACATCATACCAAATCATCCCATTTTTCCATCAACATCGCAAAAACAGATGGAAACCATCCAAGCAACCCCAACAATCAACACCATTCCCATTCCACCACCACCACCACCGCCAAAACACAACACGACCAATTCATTCTCCATCATGTTGCAAGCCGCTCAAGAAGCTTCCCGCAAAAAGGCACTCCAAGCCCAACAAGCTACACAGCTAGTTGCTCAGCAAGCACAAGCGGCTCAAGTAGCCCAACAAGCGCAAGCGCAAGCAGAATTCTACGCACTATTGCAATCAATCCAAGAAGAAGTAGCACAACAAAGAGCCCAACAAAAAGCTTTGTTGGCACAAAAACAACATGACGAACAACAAGCGTTGTTGGCTCAGCAGCAAACACAGGCCTTACTCCGCTCAACAAAGCTTGCAACAGATTCCCACCGCAATTGTTGAAAACAATGATCAAGATCTATCCATCAATGAACACATTGAAGATGTTCCCATCTCATTCAATGATCAAATCATCACACACCAAGAGTCACTTTTCAATCATGATCAAAACTCACTGATGATACCCAACAATGATCCAATCCAAGAAACATTAACATCATTTGATCCTATGTTTGAGAACATTGACAATCCCTCCACCAAAATTGTTGAAAACAATGATCAAAATCAATCCATCAATGAGCACATTGAAGATATGTCTACCCCATCCATTGATCAAATCGTCGTTCATCAAGAGCCACTTTTTAGTGATCTATTTCAAGATGTGTTAACATTATTTGATCCCATTGACATAAACCAAGATCCATCCACCAATGATCGTGTCAACAATGTCTCTACATCACCTAACGAGTCAGAGGACATATTTCAAGAACTTATTCCAAAGCATGATCAAAATCTTCCATCAAGGTCTAGCAATGGCCCTTCCAACAACATATTGACATTCTTTGACCTCATGGTTAAAGATATTGAAGGAATCCCTATCTCAACATTTGATCCAAATCCTCTCAAAGTTCAAGAGAATATTGAGCCACTTCCTAATGAAGATATCCAAGAAAGAAGTCCATCCTTTGAAATTGACCCATGTCAAGAACTTGATCAAAAGCATGGCGAAAGCAATTCCAGAATTAGTCAAAATCAAGAATTTGTATCTCCGAGATACTACAATGATCTAATGGGCACTCTTTTATCTATAAAAGATGCCGCAAATGATGACCACATCCACATAGGACATACTCCTCCATCTACCCATGAGATGCTTTCTTTGGATGGACACGTGGATGATCTTCAAAAACAAGAGTCTCATACTCTTCAAATCATTACCAACGAACAAGAGTCTCCTACTCTTAACATTTGTACACATGATCAAGATGTAGAAAAATGCAGAGACATATCAGAAATGGGTCATGAAGAAGGTTTCTACAAAAGTTGTGAATCAGAAAAATCATGTGAAAGCATATCAAGAATAAATCATGAGGAAGACTTTTACAATGACAGTGAATCATCAATACCTCTGGAAGAAGCACTACAAGATCAAGCCAAAGATCTCAATCAGGCATGCATCCCACATATGGCGGATCCAATCACTTATAAACTTGGATCACTTACCTTTCTTAGAGCAAGCTATCTTGTCAATAAAGAAGCTGACACTTTTGAAGGTCCACCACAAAGTAGAGAAGGAGCAACACCTTGTTTCCAAGGTAAATCATATCCTATTGCAAATAAACCTTTTCAGCAGATGAATTATCAAGGCAGAGGATTAGGCCTACATGAACAGGGTATCTTGGAACCAGTGCAGACTTTTGGCAATCCTAAACGTCAAGGCCTTGGTTACTCAACAATCAAGGGATCTCAACATATCAGTAATACTATCACCATACTAGGGGCAACTTCGCCTCAAGCAAATGTCAGCATAGGGAGCACGAAGAATCCTTACGATGAAACCAATGCCAATACTACAACTCGCCATATCACGAATCTTCATCCACCGATCACCCCATCCACGAATTGGGACCAACATCAAAAGAAAGACTTGAATCAAAGCATGAAAAACGTTATCAAAGAAAAAGAAGCTAAGAATCATATTGGACAAATCAAGTACATATGGATACCAAAAAATACAAAGAAAGATTATCCCTATCAAACTCCATCAGTCAAAGAAACTATGGGGCAAAATAAAAATGGGGCAAGTATCCATCAAAGATTTCCACAAAAGCAAAATAAAGCTTCTCAAGCAACATACAAAGTGTATCAAGCAGTTGGTCCAAATTCCATGCACACTTCCATATCCACCCATTATTGCACATCTTCCCAAGTTTGGAGAGTCAAAGGTTCCAAACCATCGACCAATCCATCTTTTACTCCTAAACACACTCCATCCATGCCTCCACGCATGATATCCAATTCTCACATTGACCATGTGTTGGCAACGACCCTTCATCATAAGGATTCAGAAGGCACCCTCTCACGATGGGCGCACAAAGACAGAGTTAACTCCGGTATCAGCAAAGCAGATCAAGAATCTCAAAAGTTGCATTCAAGTGCATGTATCTTGGCAAGACAACTTCTACAAGCAGGATATCAATGGAACATTATGACAGAAGCATCAACATTAGCACCACTAGGTGGTTCAGCATCAGCTTAAAATCTCTCAGAAAATACAAAAAAATCAGAAAAATGTCTTGAAAAAATGGTCACCTTGATGAAAACTTGGCAAACAGGCATCTTGGTGACAACAAAAAAAATCATAAAAATATAAAAATCCAAAAAAATTAGAAAAAGGATTGAAAACAGTAAAGAAAAAAATCGTCCTCCAGCGAAAACCATTTCGGTGGCGCTTTGGATAAGTACCATGATGAAAACCTGGCAAACAGGCGTCATGTGTAGAATCGAGCATCTACGTGCACCAGTTCAAGAGAAAGCATCTTATCGCATCCATTATTAGGCCATCATTTGAGCCGTATCATTTATTCACCCATGAACTATTTATCCAATCCATTTTCCATCTGCATCCATACTCAAAGTTATCTTGATCTTGGAAAATTTTGGTGCACACTTTACACTTGCTTATGGTAAACATCTTGACATGGATCATTTTCATTGATCCTATCCTACCCAACGCTATCTGAGCCTTGAAGCATTATCTGAGTGAGCATTCCTCTGTTCGAACACCCTTATCTTATCGCAAGATAATCCATATCCATTTATATCCAAGAATCCACCCATGGCCGTTCAAACATTGCTAGACACTGGGGGCAGATATTTACATCTCACTTCGGGAATAAATCTTGATGTATATCATCCAACTTATGAAGTGATCCGAACATTGGAAAATGTGAAATCAGCTTGGTCAAATCATTTGTGAACACGAATCCAAATCACTAGCCCATGGCATATTTTTGACAAGAAGACGTTCCTCATCAAGCTTTATCCTTCAAAAAATCCATATCAGTCACATCTAATGTGCACATCTGTGTCACATCAAATCATCAAAGCAATTTTGTTCTAACTCAAGCTTCATCGATCTTGATCAATTGAATCCAATCAATCATCATCTTGTTTGACTTAACACACTTAGTCAAACTATCATCTTGTGCACGAGTTTACTCTAGGATAACACAACTTCCTTGGGTTTACAAGTTCATTATCATCACTTTGTTTGGCTTAACACACTTAGCCAAATTATCAAAACCATCATCACCTTGTTTGGCTTAACACACCTAACCAAATTATCCTTTTTGTATGAGTTTACTCTGGGATAACACAACTTCCTGGAATTTACAAGTGCATTATCACTTTTGTTTGACTTAACACACTTAGTCAAACTATCAATCCATCAATCTGATTGATCAACATTAAGCTTGGTTTTCAACAAAATCCAAAAACAGAGCACTGATATAATCACATATCATATCCAAATCGTCAAAATCATGCGAAAAATCCAAAAACATGCAAAAAACTCATCAAAAATTCAAAAACATTCAAAAATTCATCAGAAAAAAAACCAAAAATATGCAAAAAATCCATCAAAAATTTCAAAAACATCCAAATCTTTCAAAAAATCCAAAAACATG
>VCHN02001351.1:0-23093 GCA_007115665.2 Sequoiadendron giganteum
CTCGACCCCTGTCTGCTGACCTACCTCTCAGCCTGCAATGTGGAAGCACTGTCCCCAGAAGTGTCAATCTCACTGGTAGCCTAAACCATGCCCTATATGCTGGAGTCACCCCTGCGTCTGTTGGCCCCTGATCATATGCCCACGGCCAAGCCACCAATTGCCTAAATGAGGTCACTTCCTCATCTGTTGGAATGGGTTATCTCCCTTGTCGTACGAACAAAGATGGTTGTATACTGAGCATCGGGTATATCCAGCACCTCCCCGAATTGTCTGGTCACCTGGTCAAGAAGGTATATCTCTATCAAAGTATGCTCTCAACCCTGCATAAATCTATTCTGACGAGCAAAGAAGAGTTGCTCTGCATCATCCATCCATGGGCCCATACCCATATACGACCTTCAAATGAATACTGTCATCTCATCCGGAACCCGCCACCAGTGAGCTATGCCATCTGTCCCCATGTGGGTGAAGCAAATCATCACCTCACCATACCACCACACCAAAGGATCATCAATATCTAAAGAAATCGGTATCACAAACGGGTAAAGCACTGGAATCCGCTCAAATGCCCAAACATGAAGAAGAGTCAATCCAGCCCCAAGAGCCCGACCCTCCAAATAAGCAAACTCATGCAAATCCCTATATAAGGAGGCCAGCAGTACTGGTCCCTAGGCATAACACACTTGGCGAGCGCACATTTTCTGCCATGCTAGTCCCCAACCTAGACTAAAATATCGGTCGCGTCGATCAGGTACAAGGCCAAAAATAATGGCGGACACAACCAGGCTATAAGTAGGGGCTATACCCTAGTACCTCTCCAAATATATCTGACCATCACAAAGCATGAGCTCATCCACACCCATGACATCGAAGCAGGCATCCCTCCCCTCCTCCAAATCATAAATCACTCACTCTCCATGAATGGGTAGTCGCAGGATGTGCCAGACATCCTCAAGAGTGATAGTGGCCTCACCAGTTGGAAGATGGAAAGATGAGGTTTTGCTATGCCACCGCTCGGCCAAAGCATGCATCATACACAGATGTGCTCACACAAGAGGGATGTAGGCAACAAACCACAAACCAAGCATCCCAAGATGCTCCTAGAAAAATATGTACATATCACCTAATCGCTCAACTACTGGCCATCGTTGCTCCCTCGAATGAATAACCTCGGGTGTCTCCTGCATAAGGAAAAGTACTGCATCAGCTTCCCTAGAAAAAATTTGGTGTCTGTATCACCTTTCGCTTTTGAAACAGCAAAAGTGGCGCAGTTTGTAAGTCTTCAAACTATGCCACATGGTGGATTTAGATAGCAAAATTTTGCAAAGTGCGTCGTGCGGCAGACTTAGATAGCTAATTGGCTTGCGCGGCATTGTTTGAGCGAGCAGCCGACTTTATAAACTGAAAAACCCTAAGCACAAACTTCATCGCACAACGCTCTATGCACATGCGGCCCTATATGGGACCGCGCGGGCCGGTTTGGAAATTTTTCGTGGCGCAATACCGCGCTGACTCGATTGTACCTAAACCCTAATAAATGTGTGTAAAACGAGAAAAATAAAAGTGGGATAGGAGTACATACCACAGGTCCTACGGTGACTGGTCGTTGATATACTCGTACCCACTCTGACACATGCAAGGGAAGCTCTCGTTGCACCATTTTGTCTAAGACTCAAAGCTCAAATGTCAATTTGTTCAAAGTTAAGAGTGCAAATGTTCTTAAAGTGACCCCTCGAGGTCTATTTAAGCTCAAAAATTAGGGTTTTTTTTACCTAATTTGACCTTCTCAATAGGGTTTTTATGCCCTGATCCCGTTTTCACCTAACCGAGAGTCGTTCTACATCCCTCTTGGCTTTTTAATCCTTTTTCTGGCATTCTGGGGCATTTCTAGCCTATCGGGCACCTTGTCATATTTTTTTCGTGAGGTCATCCAAAAAATCAAAAGTTTCATCCGATCTCTCGAGCGAGCAATATCTAGCAATATCCTTCCACTGAGGCAACAATGGGGCATCTGAAAAAATTCAAAAAATCTCGGGCTTTTGATCACAGCAGTTTATTCTTTGAATCAATGCAACAAGTACATTGCTTCAAAGAGAGGCAAAATGTAGACATGGAAAAAGTACAAGTTCGTTTTAGCACACCTGATCCTGATTACTAACAATGTTTCCTCTTAAATTATATTCTCAGCATTTCATCACATTCTATCTCTTAATTTAATAAGTCAGTATTTATTGGATTAAGTCTTTCTCTTTCAATGATTAAATTAATCAATTAATTTAATTAACCATTGCATCCCTGTCTAATTAAATAAATCATTTTATTTAATTAAAATCTCTAAAGTCCTATTAAATTAAATAAATTTAACCTTATTTGATTTAATCTAACATATTCCTTCTTGATTAAATAAAGTAAATCATTTATTTAATAAATCATTTCCTCTCAATTCTTGATTTAAATCAATTCATAAATCTAAGTGGATTTAAATAGGTGGATTTTATGGGGAATCTCTCATATTTGCATGCATTTTGACCTAACATTAACCATGTTTGTTGTCTTTGTGCATTTGCAGGTTTAGGGGTTCACACCCGTGATGGATAAGAATGAGAGAGGACAAATTTCATATTTAATTTAGGGTCCAAACAACATCTTGGATCAATCACATGCTTCCTCAAATTGATGCAACAACTTAATGTAACATGTAGACACCAGGTCAGCCAAACCTAATGAAAACACCAATGATCTTTGAAGTACACACATCTCTAGCAAGATGATCAAATGTGGATCATTCAAGACACTTCACCTAACATATTTTCATCTATGAGAATGCCTCAGATACATCCACAAAAAATGTAATAGACTTCATTCATAGAGAACTCTTCAACAATCCATCCGGACCAACCAGCAAAACACAAGAGCTCTGGAGCAGGTCTTCTAGAGTGCCAAATCACAAGAAAGTTTGTCAGAGCACAAAAACCATCAAAAAGAATCATCTCCCAGATCCGCAAGATCTGAAACCAAATATGAGAAGACTACGGAGCGAAAAAAATTCTCCCAGTCCACAAACAAATATTTTTTCCAAATTAGTTCACACACTGGTGAACATATCTTTTACTCTCCATTGATCCAGAAGCTAAAACGTAGGATATATTATCCATTGAAGCTCGTGAACACAATTATAGATCCGAACAAGCATAGGATCAACGTAGGAGAAATTCATAGCACAATACCATAGCACACTCAGATCATACGTCAACACTACCTTCGTCATTTCTTAAATTCTCTAAAAAGAACTTGGCAAGGACACAGCTACAACTTTATAAATATAGCTCCATGTACTCTAATAAATTCTATAGTATCTCAACTATACAAATACCATTTACAATCAACCTGTACCATGTTGACATCAATGAAAACACCATAAAAAATATCCATACTTTCAACAATCTCCCCCTTTGTCATTAATGGCAACACATGATGTGAAAAAACTCTCAAAGATAGCATACATGATTTTCACAAGTGACAACCTACACAAACATAAAATTTTCACATGATCTCTCTCCTCCTTTAACATCAATGGAAAAGGAAATTCTTTCCATATAAAGCTCTATTCACTCCCCCTTAGGAGTACACCTACATCACATACTGCAACAATGCACTTCTCTACTCCCCCTGAGGAGTAGACCACAATCATTAGTCCAGAATCAAAAGAGTCTGTGAATGCACTAGAATGATGCACCTCCATGTGCACTTAGTTCAAAGAAGGAGGGGTAGTGACCCTTAACTTTCCTCTGAGATACTCAAAGGTATATTTTGGAAGGGCCTTGTTGAATATTTCAGCAATTTGTTCCTTGGTAGGTACATATTCAAGTTTAACTTCATTCTACAATACCTTCTCCCTCAAGAAGTGATACTTGGTAGATATGTGCTTTGTTCTAGAATGCATCACTGGATTCTTCAAAAACATTATAGCACTTGTATTGTCACAAAATATAGATAAAGGTTCATCACTCACCACACCTATGTCCATCAAGGTTTGCTTCATCCACAATACATTTTTACAACATGATGTTGCTGCAATATACTATGCTTCTATAGTGGATAAAGAAACTGAATCTTGTTTCTTACTCAGCCATGAAACTAATCTTCCTCCAAGGAAGAAAGCACCACCACTTGTACTCTTATGTTCATCTACATAGCTATCCCAATCTACATTAGTGTAGGAATTCAATGTGAAATCAGTGTCCTTAAAATACCATAGCCCATAATTTGGAGTTCCTTTAAAATATCTAAATATCCTCTTCACAACTGTAACATGTGCTTCCTTAGGTTCTGCTTGAAATCTTGCAACTAAGCATACTACATGCATGATGTCCAATCTAGTAGCAGTAAGATACAATAGTCCACCAATCATGGATCTGCACATGCTCTGATCAACTTTAGTAGATTCATCATCCTTACTTAGCTTGCATTCAGTTACCATAAGGGTATAGATCGGTTTGGCGTCATCCATTCCAAACTTCTTTAACAATTCCTTCACATAACTAAATTGTGAAATGAATATCCCTTTGTCAGTTTGATTTAATTGAAGTCCAAAGAAGTAATTTAATTCACCAATCATAGACATTTCAAATTCTTTTTGCATCTCTTCATCAAATTTATTACACATACATTCATTTCCACCAAAGATGATGTCATCAACATATACCACAATTATCAGCATTTTGTTTCTCTCAATCTTGAAGTAAATATTTCTATCTGCGGACCCTTTACTAAATCCTTGCTTTGTCAAATATCTATCCAATCTAGCATACCAAGCTCTGGGAGCTTGTTTCAGTCTATATAATTTTTTCTTTAATTTACAAACCATGTCTGGTTTTTCTAACAGTTGAAAACCTTCTGGTTGCTCCATATATACATCTTCTATTTCTCCATTCAAAAATGTATACTTGACATCCATCTGATATACTTTGAAGTCTTTATGAGCTAAAAATTCCAAAAACATCTGAATGGCCTCCATTCTTGCTATAGGTGCAAAAGTTTCTTCAAAATCTATTCCTTCAACCTATGAATATCCTTTGGATACAAGTATTTCTTTGTTCCTTACCAATTCACCATCTTCATTTATCTTTTTTTTTAATACCCATTTTGAACCAATTACATTTTTGTTTGCAGGTCTAGGGACTAGTTCCCATGTATCATTCTTCTCTATCTTTTGTAGTTCTTCTTTCATTGCTCTAACTCAGCTATCATCATTACATGCTTCACTCATAGTCTTAGGTTCTATCTTAGAAAGTAAACACAAGTTTACCTCAACCACTTTGCTTCTTTTATTCACTCCTTCACTTATGTCACCAATTATTTGTTCCTCCAAATGATTTCTCTATACATATTTGGGAGTCTTAGGTGCATTTTGCAAGATTTCTTCTTCATCATTTAGTTCTTTCTCTTCATTTTATTCTTCTTGTACTTTCCCATAGATAGGATCATCAAGTTCAACTTTACTTATTTCCACTAGTCTATACATAGTTTCATCAACCTTTACATTAACACTTTCAATTATTTTTCCCAGTCTCTTATTAAAGCATCAAACTTTGTGAATAGCTTGAAAAATGTCCTAAGTCTATGAGCATCATTTTTTCTAGTCATCATCTTTCAATAATTGAATAATTTTAATTATTCAATTATGTTCGATCATATTCCTTTATTAATTAAATAGTTTTTAATTATTTAATTGATTCACCTTCTCATTTCTATCTTGATCAATTAAAATTATTTAATTGCATCACTAATACCTCTTTCTTCAATAATTAAATAAATCATTATTTATTTAATTATTTATCTTTTATCACATGTCTATAGTCAGATAATAATAATTATTTGACCTTTTATTTTTCTATAATTAAATAATTAACGAAATTATTTACTTATGTGTCATTCTTCTCCTTTAAATAATTGATCCTAATCAATTATCCATATTTAATTTATATCTCCTCCTTCAATTAAATTTATGAATTTAATTAAATCTCCTTTTCATTTCCTCCAAATAAATGATTTAAAATAAATTATTTATTTGCCACCTGTCCTTCTCCTCCATTTTCGAATAAATAATTTAAAATAAATTATTTATTTGCCACTTGTCATCCCCTCCCATTTTTGAATAAATTATTTAAAATAAATTATTTATCCCTCTATTTTGGTCAAAGATCCCCTATCATTATTTCATGTCATAGTCTGCATGTCCTGCATGTCTGTCATAGCCGTCAGGCGTCATAGCCGTCGGCGTCATATCTTTTCCATGCATGGCATATTCTGGTTGCATCAATTCTCAACCGTAGATCTTGGCATCTTTCTAGAAACTCGATCTTGGCCATCCATTTCGTAACTTCCCTCTCATGAATCCTCATCCGCTGATCTTAGAATCTTTCTGGAAGATCAATCTCATCCGTCCATTCGAATGGTTGTCTATAAAAGAAACCCTTCCCCTCCATTTTCAATTTAACAGTCATTATCTCCAACTTTCTTGCTTACTATTTGCAGGTATTTGCACAACTTCATCAACAAATCTGAGGGCAATATTGGCATAAGAAGAAATAGGAGAGACAAAAGAAAGAATCAACTTCAAAGGGGAGTATTTTATTTCATTTGCTTTCATTTTGATTGCTCTCTTTGTTTGTATTCTCTTGTTTAGATTGGGATAATAGTTTAGAAGTGTTGGCTGTCACTTAATCTAAATCTATTTGATTTTCCCCATTCTTACATTGGTGAACCCGATGTGAATCGAATAATATTGCAAAAAAATCGTTTGTTTTCTTTTTTGTTTGGTTGTTTTGCAGGTTAAAGCCAAGAATTCATACGAAATCCCGTCATCTTCTTTTGAGCACAGAAAAATGGGCACATAAATTCTTTAAAAATGATCATTTGGGTTTTGTAGCCCTCATTTTCAGCTTTCCGAAACTTCAAACGGTTTAAAATTTTGTTAAGATTTGAGAAAGTTATGGCTATTTTAATATTTGCTATTTTTTTAGTTTAGCTGTTAAAACCCGCGTTTTATTTTGCCTATAACATTTTTTCATGCAGAATCTTGGAAAAATAATTTTTGGGTTTTAAAGGTTTGAGTTTTAGCTTTCCATGGATATAAACCAATTGAAATTTTGTTAAGTTTTGAGAAAGTTATGATTATTTTAATTCGCTGGTGTCATTTTCTTTTGAGTTACTAATCTCTTGTTTTTAGCATGTGGCACAGCTTGGAGGGAGTCTAAAAAAAATTGTTTCTTTAGAAACAAAAATTGAGCTTTTAATTTTTTTAGGCATAATCAATTTTGTTTGCTTTCAACAACTACAACAAATTGCATGCACACTCATTGGTTAAAATGAACATGCATTTCATTTCATGGGATTAAAATGAACACAAATTGCATGCACACTCATGGCTTAAAATGAACATGCATTTCATATCATTGGCTTAAAATGAACTTTGTGTGTTTCACATCAAGTTAAATTTTTAAAATGAACAAAGTGTCTTGTGTGTCCTCCTCACATTATCATTCGGTAATTAAAATTTATAAGTGTCTTCAATTTTGTGTTACCCTTTGATGCAATAATCGAAGTATCATCTCCCCTTGCGCATTGATGCGATCTTGGGTGTAAGAGAAACGGTTATTGCCTCTAGAACTTGGGCCTTCCTTGGTGGGAAAAAGTACTCACCCCAAGGTGACTCAGACCGACAACGGAGCTCTTTGGCCGAGTTACCCCCGACCGGTATATAAATGTGAATCCTAAGGGAAAACCTAGGATTACTAGTGCGGATGTGTCATACGGACCAAGTAGTACTCCCCAAAACCCTGTTGAGCGTAACCTCTTCAGGCTGGAGTGCCTCCTAAACGGAGCTTAATCTTGTGCCCCATGTATGGCCACTCGAACGGGGGTCCCGAACTAAAAACCTTTGTGTAGTTGCCAAAATCCTTCTATTTGCTAGCGCAGCAACGGTCGTTGTGAAGGCATCCACATTCTCGCAATTCTTAGTAGAGGTGATCAACCTGCCATGGGAGTTTTATGGGGGTTGGAAGCTTGGTTGGCCTGAGAAGTGAGTGCAATGTAAGGGGGAGCCCGTGCAGCCAAGCTTCTGGATTCACACGCTAAGAATAAGTGCGGTTGGGGAAACCCACGTGGAATCTAGCGAATATTGTCCTTGCTTAACCTAGGGTTGTGCTTGTCTTCATTGTGCATGTTTTCAAATTTTCAAAGACAAGATATTGTGTTTGCCAAGTGTTTTTTTTAGACATTGAGACAAATAAACACCTTTCACAAATCTGGAAACACACACATTCAACTTGAAACAATTCCAAATTTTGCAGTCTAAAACCCAAGACCAAACTTGTCCAATTTGATATCAAACAACCTCTATCGAAAACCAAAAAAAAAACAATTGCTCAAATCTTCCATTAGTGACATCTTTAGTTGCATTCACCCATAGGTTCATCCTTTCATATCATATCCTTGGTAATAGGGTAATTATCATTCCACCATTCCTTAATCTTGGTCTTAGGTACATTGGCACTTTGCATCCTTATATCCTTGAAAATCACAAAAAAATAGCATAGTTTCATATCCATTTTGCATTGACACCTTGCATTTTTCATCCAAAGGTCACAAGTTTTGTATGGTCCTCATCCATCATAATCCAAATTCATGACCATGTCTTCACTTTACCTTGATCTTCTTCGTAGTCAAGCTGAATATCAATCAATCCTCAATCGCCAATACCAACCACTCACATACCCTTCTTACCAAGAATCCATAAGCCTTAGTCCTTCATCCATCTACCTTCACTATCAAGAGTCCCTTAGCACAATCCATGCCATTGGCCCACAACAAATTTCCATTAGTCATCCCTATCCTAACTTTGACAAAGGAAACCAACCTTCCACTAGTCCATTCCAATCCTCCACATCCTATCATAATCCATCATCCACTAATCCATTCCAATCCTCCACATCTTATTTTAATCCGTCATCCACTAGCCCATTTCCATCCACTCCATCCCAAACTACATTTGGACATGAAAATACATTTGGTCAAGGTATCCAAAACCACATCACATTGTCTACACCTTGGGATACATGTCAAAAAGAAATTCCAAAGCATGACATCACAACTTCACTTTCATATCAAGATTGAAGCAGTCCATCTCATGATCCCATCCTTAAGTCCATCCAAGAAGTCCTTCTAGATAATCATGGCATCCAAAATACACCTATCCTTGTTCAAGAGTCTATTCACAACCATGTTCTCCAAGATACACCTATTTTTGACCAAGATCCTACCATTGGACAAGAAATCCAAAATGATCCTCTTATTGACCTTTATGCCATTCATGACCAAATATTTGAAGATGACCCCATCCAAACACAAAACACCTCCATTCCCCAAATTGAGACACTTGCCTCCTTTGGACACATAGATAATCAAATCAATGATATGGATAACATCAAAGAAGAGCATAAAGCAACTACTATTGATCAAGTCAAAGGAGAACACAAAGAAGCTACTATGGATCAAGTCAAAGAAGAAGATACAAAATCTACGACAAATCAAATTGATATCCCAAATGATTGAGAAGAGACAAGCATGACGAATGATAAAGCCAAAACATCCTTTCAATTAGGAGTGTCCACCTTTGTCAAAGCAGGATTTCTTGTAGATGAGGAGATTCCAAGTAACAATTTTCACATACAAAATGATGGGTTAGCATCTTGTTTTCAAAATAAAAAATACCTCATCGGAAACAAAATTTGTCAGAGCATGCAGTATCAAGGAAGAGGACTAGGTCTACATGAGCAAGGAATTATAGAACCAATACAATTTTATGCAAATCCTAGACATCAAGGTCTTGGTTATTCTTCAATCAGAGAATCAAATGATGTTAGTGGTACCTCCTTGATATTGGAGGCAACTTTATCTGATATAAACATCAAAATGGGGGCCATGAGTAGTCCTTGTCATAAGGTTGTTGCCAACACTCCTTCCATCCACACCATAAACCATCATTCCAACATGAATAAATCTTCCACTTGGAACCAACAAAAAGAAACTTATTGTAAATCCAAAAGTCAAAATCAAATGTCAAAGGTCATTGTGTCAAACAAAAATTTAAGTGGACAAATGAAGTTAAAATGGATCCCAAAGAAAAATGGATCAAACAAAGAAAATATTTCAAATCCAAAAGTCAATCAAAATATGGAGCCACAAGAAAAGAGGACTCCCACATATAGTAAATGTCCACCTCCTTTAAAATGGTCATCAAGAAAGGCATATAAAATGTTGGTTCCAAACACTATCCTAATCAAAATTCCAAACTCCATCATCCACCATCCCAAGTTTGCAAAATAAAAATTGCTACATCCAAAACACCAAATTGTCCATCCACACCTACCATCATCCATCATAATCTTGCATCTCGCCTAAAGTCTAAAAATCCTACTTCACAAATCCATCGCATCTTGGCAACAACCCTTTATCATAAGGACTCCCATGGTACTCTATCACGATGTGCATATTTTGATAAGGCCAACACTAGTATCAGAGAGGATCACAATGACATCGATCAGTTGTATGCAAGTGCTATGATCTTGACAAGACAATTACTCCATAAAGGTCACTATTGGCATATCATGACACTAGTATCTACATCGACACCATCAAAAGATTCAGAACAATCAACAGTCATCCAAACTATCAAATCGATATAAAAAGTCAAAAAATATGTCACCTTGATGAAAACCTGGCAAGCAGGCATCTTGTGTGACATCATCAAAAAAAGAAAAAAAAAATAGTAAAGAGAAAAATTTCGTCCAATAGTGAAAACCATTTTTATGGCGCTTTGGATAAGTACCATGATGAAAACCTGGCAAACAGGCATCATGTGTAAGAGAAATTATCTATGTGGATTATTACACTTGGGGCCAAGTTGTCTCATCTTCCATGCCTTTCTCATGAAACTTCCACCTATCAATGTAAGCCCTATCATTTCCATCTATTCTCCCATCTACCGTGATCTTGATAAGAAATGGGGTACAAACATAAATCATGCTTTGGAAAAATGTTGGACATGTCTATCCTTTGGTCATACACTACCCATGAAATATCATGTCATTTCCTTCATAGAATTTAGGCAAACCCATATCTTAGAGAAAACAAATTGTTCCTATGTGAAATAGTCCTTGGAGATCATATCCTAATTCTTCCATCCAATAATCCTCATGTCTCTTATCCTTTGCCAAAATCAATCCATTATCCTTTCATGCCTATTGTTGGACTTGGTTTTCCCTTGTCATTGGTTTAAGGATTCTAATCCACTTATCCAAGTTCCCTCCAGAATCCCATCTAGTTCTAAGGTTAGTCATTCCAAATGCAATGAATCTAATCCATACAATCTTGCTATGCAACCTAGCACATCATCCAAAACATTCCTCGGATTTGTTCCTAGCCTTGCTGCAAACTTTGATCCTTTAGTCACATAATCATCATCCTCATGTTGTTTTGGGATGTGTCTTTCCCCTATCAAACAACATTTTCATCATCATCATCAACTATCAATTGGTTTTCAGCTTGACTAGGGGCAAGATCATGTTTGTCCTTAGATTCGTGTGCATGCCTTCCTAGTTGATTGTCCTGAAAAAATCCAAAAAAACCATAAAATGTCTTGAAAAAATCAAAACATTTCAAAATCCAAAAAATAATCAAAACATTTCAAAATCCAAAAAGTCATAAAATCCTCAAAATCCAAAAAACATCAGAAAAATTCAAAACTCCTGAAAAACAGAGTCTGACTCTAGGTTTGAGTCTGAATCAGTTTGGTTAGAGTGGTCGAACTACGTTGCCTCTGCGCATTTGCTACATAGGCAAGACTCATCTTAAATGAGCCCCCGAGGCATTAGGTCAGTCCCTTTAGGTTGTCCAAATAAAATCATGACCTAGTATTTTGTCAAATAAGACAAATTCAAGTCGTGTTGAACTACGAGGTCTTTGTGCACTGCTACATAGGCAAGGCCATCTATCGATGAGCCCCCGAGGCCCCCTAGGTCAAGTCCTTTAGGGTTCATCGAGTTGGGTCGTGTGCTTGATCCGAAAGCAATCATCATTCAAACTACATCAAGAAACAACAAACAAATTAAATCTTTCATCAATCAATTATCCTATCATCAACTCAATCAAGTCACTAGTCTTATATCGGAATGGGGCATCATGTCATTTGTCTCATTTGGTCTTATCTCTTGTCTTTTATCAAGATACATCCTTCCTGGGATTGGACTTTCTCAACCTTGTCATTCACCTTAAGCAGGGTGTGTCTTTCTTGCAGTCAGGGTGTCATGTCAACACTTGTCACTTGGTCAACTTTATCAGATGTGTCCTTCCTATGGTTGGGTATTGTCACATCGCTTGGTCATATTCATCAATCTTTGTCAAACAATCAAACAATCTTGTCAACTTTTTCAATCGATCTTTCCTTAATCAGGATGTGTCCTTCCTGAAACCGAGGATTATCATTATCAATCAACTTTGTCACACCACTCAATCTTATCAGCTTGGTCAATCAATCTTTCCTTCATCAGGATGTGTCCTTCCTGAGGCTAGGCATGGTCAATTAAATCACTTTATCGATCCTTATCAACCTATCAATCAACTCGGTCATCTTGGTCAACCTAATCAACCAACCAAACAATCATCATTATCACTCGAAAACACTCTCTTGGCAAACACTTTGTTGGTATGGATTTTCTTATCTTTTTGATTGGTTTTGGGTCATGTTACTAGTCTCCTCGAGGATGTCCTATCAATGGATTTAGAGGGACGATGATGGATCATAGCCTCTTTTCTCTATTTCCTGCCTGTGGTTTGTCTTGGCAAAAAGACTGGGACAATCGGGTCCCTAGTATGAGCTGGGGCATTCCTTTTCTTTTTTGATTGTTTGTCTCTTCCAAATGGTCACCTTGCACACCTTGGTTTATGTCATACCATGGTGTTTGTGGTCCATTTGTGACATTTTTGATGCCCAATGATGATAAATATAACAATGTAAGCGTGAAAGTTGGTTCCCTTATCATTTCATGTCTATCTTTTTTCCCCTTTTCACTCTAACATCCCATCTCCCTTATTTTTTCCATGCTAACATCCATCTCCTTCATGCTAACATTTCTTCCATCTTTCATCCTCTAGTCTTCTCTTCCATTTCGAGAGCACATTCCTGTTCTTTGAACCTGCATGTCCTCTCGAGGGGGCATACCACAACCCTCTTGGTCATCCTTCCCCTTTCTCTTTACACTAGGACATATTTCAGAATTAAATTTCTTTGACACAATGCGATGAACTACATTATGTCAAAGAGGGGCAAAATGTAGACACTGAAAAATGTCCTAAGTCTATGAGCATCATTTTTCCTAGTCATCATCTTTCAATAATTGAATAATTTTAATTATTCAATTATGTTCGATCATATTCCTTTATTAATTAAATAGTTTTTAATTATTTGATCGATTCACCTTCTCATTTCTATCTTGATCAATTAAAATTATTTAATTGCATCACTAATACCCCTTTCTTCAATAATTAAATAAATCATTATTTATTTAATTATTTATCTTTTATCACATGTCTATAGTCAGATAATAATAATTATTTGACCTTTTATTTTTCTATAATTAAATAATTAACGAAATTATTTAATTATGTGTCATTCTTCTCCTTTAAATAATTGATCCTAATCAATTATCCATATTTAATTTATATCTCCTCCTTTAATTAAATTTATGAATTTAATTAAATCTCCTTTTTCATTTCCTTCCAAATAAATGATTTAAAATAAATTATTTATTTGCCACTTGTCCTTCTCCTCCATTTTTGAATAAATAATTTAAAATAAATTATTTATTTGCCACTTGTCATCCTCTTCCATTTTCGAATAAATAATTTAAAATAAATTATTTATCCCTCTATTTTGGTCAAAGATCCCCTGTCATTATTTCATGTCATAGTCTGCATGTCCTGCATGTCTGTCATAGCCGTCAGGCGTCATAGCCGTCGGCGTCATATCTTTTCCATGCATGGCATATTCTGGTTGCATCAATTCTCAACCGTAGATCTTGGCATCTTTCTAGAAACTCGATCTTGGCCATCCATTTCATAACTTCCCTCTCATGAATCCTCATCCGTTGATCTTAGAATCTTTCTGGAAGATCAATCTCGTCTGTCCATTCGAATGGTTGTCTATAAAAGAAACCCTTCCCTCCATTTTCAATTTAACAGTCATTATCTCCAACTTTCTTGCTTACTATTTGTAGGTATTTGCACAACTTCATCAACAAATCTGAGGGCAATATTGGCATAAGAAGAAATAAGAGAGACAAGAGAAAGAATCAACTTCAAAGGGGAGTGTTTTA
Source organism: Sequoiadendron giganteum (assembly GCA_007115665.2). Taxonomy (NCBI): domain Eukaryota; kingdom Viridiplantae; phylum Streptophyta; class Pinopsida; order Cupressales; family Cupressaceae; genus Sequoiadendron; species Sequoiadendron giganteum. The sequence goes on from VCHN02001351.1 coordinate 14,436, forward strand.
TTTCATTTGCTTTCATTTTGATTGCTCTCTTTGTTTGTATTCTCTTGTTTAGATTGGGATAATAGTTTAGAAGTGTTGGCTGTCACTTATCTAAATCTATTTGATTTTCCCCATTCTTACACTTTCCAATATTTTCATCATCTCTTCTAATGTAACATGCCAAATAACTTAAATTATTTAACAGTGGGATTCTTACTAGTCCATAACTCATAAGGAGTCTTAGTGTTGTTACCTCTGATCTAAACTCTATTAAAAATGTAGATAGCAGTTTGGATTGCTTCTCTCCAATACACATTAGGAACATTTTCTTCTTTCATCATAGTTCTGGCAGCTTCTTGAATAATCCATTTCTTTCTTTCCACAACTCCATTTTGTTGAGGGGTTCTAAGAGAATAATAATGTCTCTTTATGCCATGTTCTTCATAGAATGCATTGAACTCACTAGATGTAAATTTTCCACCTCTATCAGACCTTGAGCATTTAGTTCTCAGGTTTGCCTCATTTTCTACTCTTGCCTTAAACACCTTGAATCTATCAAGAGCTTGAGCCTTTTCTCTAAGAAATGTAACCCATGTCATCCTAGAGTAATCATCAATTAAGATAATAAAGTTCATTCACCGTTCAGGCTTCATGTTCTTGTAGGACCATAGAGGTATGTATGGATTAATTCTAACATTCTGATAGATGATTGTTCCTTTCATTTAAAATTGTTTCTAGTCTATTTTCCAAACTGACAGCTTTTGCAAATTGAATTTGAAGGATTTGTGATTCTAGGAAGATCTTTGACAACTTCCCTAGAACTGATCTTGACTAGATTATCAAAATTTTCATGTCCCATCCTCTGGTGCCAAAGCCAACTCTCATTAATTTGAGAAACAAAACACTGACTATCACCACCCTTAAGTTGACAGATGTTTCCATGAGTTCTTCTTCCAATTACTACCACAGTTTTGGATCTTTTTCTGATCTCACAAGTGTTATCCTAAAACACAATCTTAAAACCGTTGTTGCACATTTTTCCAACACTTAAGATATTATGCCTTAAACCCTTTACATAATAGACATTGTCAATATTGTGTTTTCCATAAAAACTAAGTGTTCCATTACCAACAATCTTAGCACTAGATTCATCTCCAAACATAACTATTCCTCCATCATACTTCTCAAGTTTAGTGAACTTACTCTTATCTCAAGTCATATGATTTGAACATCTATTGTCAATTACTCAAAAGTATTCATCTTGTCTAGCATGAAAAGCAGTCACCAGAGTACCTTTTGTTTCATCCTTTTTGTTCTCTGGACCAGATTCCTTTGCACATCTTCCAGGGTTAGTAGATACAACTTTATTTTCTAGAGCTAGAAATAAGCATTCATCCTTATCCTCCTCAAAGTCAGATTCATCATCAGAAATTCCTGCATCTTCTTTGACATAATACAACTTCTTGAACTTCTTATCCTTTTTATCTTTGTAATTATTGTTATTGTCCTTTTTCTCCTTGTGTGTAGTTCTATTAGGTCATCTTGATACATAATGACCAATATTTCCACAACTGAAACACTTAAAAGGAAACTCACCTTTGTATTTACCAGTACCTTTCTTCAATATCCTTGTGAAATTTGCTTCCAATTCTTTTGTATCATATTCATCTGAGTCATCTTTGATCTTCATTTCTTTAAAGGTTGTTTTAGTCTTCTCCTTCTCTCTTGAAAATTTTCTCATCTCAAATGCAGTCAAGACACCAAATAGATGCTCCTTATTAAATGTCTTTGGATCATATGATTCTTCAAGAGCAGATACTTTATCACTCTAGTTTTTTGGTAGGGTCATCAAGATCTTCTCAATTATATCTTCATTTGACATGGTACCACCTTGATTCTTTATTTCAATTGCTATAAGTTCAACTCTCTGATAGTATCTTGCAATATCTTCTCCATCTTCCATCTTCAAGTTCTCAAATTTTTGCTTGGCAGTTAGTTTCCTTGACAAATTTACTCTATCATTCCCTTCATATATCTATCAATTTTTCCCATACTTCATGAGCAGTAGCTAAAGAAATAAATTTTGTTCTTTTAGTTCTGGATAGAGCACTGAAGATAGCATACCTTTCCCTTGCATTCTCCTCATAAGATGCAATCTCATCAGTAGAGGAAGGACCAGTGGAAGGTTTAACATACTTTGTCTCCACAGCTTGCCAAGTCTTGAAACCAATTGAAACCAAATAACTTCTCATTTGTTCTTTCCATTCACTATACTCAACTCCATCAAAAATAGGATCTGCAACTTGTGTTCCATCTAATCTACCTCAAGCGGTTAAGATTTTCATCGAGGAACTAGAGCTCTAATACCAATTGTTGAAATGCACAAGACAACTGAGAGGGGGGTGAATCAGTTTTATCAAATTAATTTACTTCTAAACTTAATCAATTCCACTTTATCTTTAATTTTTATCAAGTGTGAACATGAAATGCAAATAACAGAAAACACTAGAGACACCATATTATGTGGAAACCCCAATGAGGGAAAAACCACGGTGAGGATTAACTCACAATATAGTAGTAATGTAATACTGGATATAAAGGCTCACTACTAGAGGGCTCACTACCCAGATCCAAAGGATCACTACCTAGATTAAGGGCTCACTACCTTAAGAAGGAATCGCTATCTAGAAAGAGGCTCACTACCTACAGAAAATGAAAAATAGATAAATAAAGATCCACCACAAGGGTTCCACACACTTCATAACTTGATCAGAAGATTGTAGATGACATCATCTCATTGGTTTTAGGAATCTAACACAATAAAGTATATTGCCTCAATTCGCTCTTGCACACTTTGCTTTTTTCACTTGTTTGCACACTTCTCTTGCTTGAATCCAATGATGTATGGATATCTAATTCGCTATAATTTTATTTTCTTTTATACCATCTTCAACCCTAGAAACATTCTCCAAGGTCGTCTATACAATTTCATTTACAAATTCAAACTAGGTCGACTACTCAACATTCTTGCAGTGGATAATAATTAGAGAGGACCAATTTCATATTTAATTTAGGATCCAAACAACATCTTGGATCAATCACACGCTTCCTCAAATTGATGCAACAACTTAATGTAATGTGTAGACATAAGGTTGAATAAACCTAATGAAAACACCAATGATCTTTGAAGTACACACATCTCCAACAAGATTATCACATGTGGATCATTCAACATGCTTCACCACACATATTTCAATATTTGAGAATGACTCAGATACATCTATAGCAAATGCAACAGACTTCATTCATAGAGAACTCTTCAACAATCCATTCGGACCGACCAACAAAACATAGGAGCTCTACAGCAGGTCTTCCAAAGCACCAAATCACAAGAAAGTTTATCAAAACATGGAAACCATAAAAAATAATCATCTCCTAGATCCACAAGATCTGAAACCAAATATCAGAAGACTGCATAGCCAAAACATTTCTCCCAGTCCACAAACAAATAGTTCTTCCAAACTAGTTCACACACTAGTGAGCATATCTTTTAATTTCCATTGATCCAGAAGCTAAAACTCAAGATATATTATCCATTGAAGCTCATAAACACACTTATAGATCCATACATGCATAGGATCAACACAAGATAAATGAAGAGCACAATACCATAGCACACTCATATCATACTTCAACATTGCCTACATTATTTCTCAGATTTTCTCAAAAGAACTTGGCAAGGACACAACTACAAATTCATAAATAGAGCTCCATGTACTCTAATCACTTCTACAGTATCTCAACTATACAAATACCATATGCAATCAACCTATACTATGTTGAAATCAATGACAACATAAATGACAACACCATCAAACACATCCATACTTGCAAAAATTTAACCCTAACCCTAACTATAATTTTATATCTAAACCTAACCCTAATCTTAATCCCTTCCCTTAACCATAACCATATTGCTAATTTTATCTCTACCATTTCCCTAACCCTATTTTAATTTTTAATTCTAACCCTAACCCTAACCCTAACTTTTCCCTAAGCATAACTCTAACCTTAGTCGTAACCCTAACTCAAACCCTAACCCTATCCCTAATCGATATCCTAATCCCAACTTTAATTCTAACCCTAACCTTAATTATACTTGTATCCCTAACCCTAACCCATATCCTAAACTCATCACAAACTCTAACTCGAACCCTAACTCTATCACCAATCCTAACTCTAATTTTAACTCTCACCCTAATCCTACTCGTAACTCTAATTTATTTGTAACCCTAACCCTAACCATTACCCTAACCTTAACCCTTATCCCAACCCTAAATCCAATTGTAACCTTAACCCTAATTCTAATTTGAACCCTAACCCTAATCCGTATCCTTACCCTAGCCCTAACCCTAACTCTAATTCTAACACTAACTCTTTCTATGACCCTAACTCTAATTTTGACTCTAACCCTAACCCCGCCCTTAACCCTAATCATAATCCTAACCCTAACCCTAACCCTAATTTATTTAATATTTTACATTTTTCATTGTGAATTCTACTAGCATATATATATTTAATATATATATATATATAATGCACAGAGAGATAACCTTCACGAGGCACCTATTTTTTTAATCAATTTATTAGATATGTGCAATAAGCGCCTCGAGAAGTATATCTCTTGATGTATTTTATATATATATATATGCTATTTGTAGATACAAGGACAAATTGAGGCATAAAGAGGTTTTTCATAGTTGGAAAGGTGTTGCCATGTTGGAGGCAAAGAGGAGAATGGAAGTAGTTCTAATGTAATCTCATTTATTTGAAGATAATGCATACTTGGCCTCTCTTCTTGGCGGTTTTTTTTTCCAAACGGGTTTCTCCATGTAAATCATGTGTTATGTGATGATATTGTGTTGTTGTTGTGTGCCTCAATACTACTATCTTATGGTGAAGTTATTATTTATATATTGTTGTTATAAGTTCACACAAGATGGTGTTTTTGAGCATGTTGTTTGATTTTTAGCATCATAAAGAAGATGGATCTAATCATGGTAATTCTATATTAAGGCAACTTAATTTTCAGATTTTCATATAAGTTTCATACTTTCATGTTGTTGTAGTCCAAGCCTAGTATCTCATCTATTCAATTTATATTTGGATACAGATTTAATTTCCTAACAACTATTAATTAAACCTATTTATTTTTCATCATTTGGTATCGCCATTGACAGTTAACTAGGTTCTAGGTATTCCTTTTTTTTATTTCTTAGCTTGGAAAGTTTGTGGGAATTTTTTAGAAGAAATTGGAGGTTTCTAGAAGGCTTGTGGGGCTGCAATGAATTATATATGAGTTAAATTTGTTTTTCAGATTTGTGAGATTAGAAGCCATAGATATTGTCAATGTGATCTATATTGGGCATTGGAAGCTCATGGTTATGGATCTTTGTCGAGTTGGTTATATTTTGTAACTTGGAGATCTTGTTTGAAAATATGTGTGTATCTTCTTGTTTGGTGGTTTTCTTCCTTTTCCTTGTGGTCATGTGTACTGAGAAGGTGTTCATATTGTATGGGTTGAGACATCCTAGTCACATGGAGAAACATCCTTGATTTGGACTACATAATGGAGTGCTTATATTGGCTTCATAGTTTTAGCCCTTGGTTAAACAAAAGCACTGGAAGATAGGCCACTAACCTCTCTGTGAATTGTGGAGCCGATATATTTCATATGTTATAAGCTCCTAGACAACTTGGTTTTCCTATCAAGTTGCACTTTACTCTTGTTTTCAGGTATGGGTTTTTAGATTTGTTCTTATTCCATTAGTCAAATTATGACATGTTTTATGTGAATGTCTAGATGTTTAAATAGATTTCAAATTTACAGAGATGGTTTTGAATTATTTACATATTAACTAAAATATGTGGTACGTAAACATGTGATGAGACCATATTCATGGTGTTCTGGGCGAATATAGTTACAAGTTTACATGGCTACTTGGAGGGTTCTCATTGATTTATGGTTACTCCTTTGTGGTTTAGTTTGGAAAACTAGATTTAGTGTTGATCTTGGTGTTTGATTCTTGGATATCCACATGTTATACCTAATTATCTTTGTTTTGCATGATACTAGTATGGGGTTGAATCTATTTTTTAGTTATTTGAGATTAGATCACTATTTATGTATTTCTCCTTTGAGATGTTGTATATGTGTAGATCTTGTAAAATTATCTGATGTGCACTATGGTAGGTAGGCCATATTATTATTCACCATTATTACATCGATATGCTCATTGTAGTGAGAGATGGTTATTGAGAGTACCTGATATAGTTGTTCATGTGAATCTTCAGTATTAGTTTATGGTTCACTTAGACACATTTCACGCCCATTCCAAACCCTTAATCTTTGAATGTCAACATTAGCATTTTGTCCTACCTCTCTCCTTTTAGGTGAAAAACCCTAGAAGTGTTAGGGAGTCTTGTGGTTCCAAAATCTATGTTACAGGGATTAAAAGTGATCTCAATATCCACTTGGCTATAAAACTCAACGGAAGAGCTAGAATGGTGGATCGGGGATTTAATCCCTATTTTATGTGTGTGATGATGATTAATTGATTACTGGTTGACTAAATTATATGAAGCAATGTTGTTCCTAGATTAACTATGAAAATGCAGCAAATTGATATGACTTTTCAGAAACACAAAATAGGAAGACAAAAAGAGACTCCAAAAATGTAGAGTGCAGACATAGAAGAAACTAGCATATAAATTTGAGGTTGAAATGGTTGGTCAAGGATGTGGGACACTCTAGACTAGCTTCCTTCTTTTTAAGATCTGATTTCACAATATTGTAGCTCTTTATCCACAAGTCTTTCTCTCCCAGTGTCACTATTGGAACTTCATTTGTTAGTGTTTAAATACACTTTTCTTGACTTGACAACTTCTAGGGCTTAAATGCATGAATGAGAAATTAGTCTTCAATCTTCCTCCAATTTTCCTTAGATATGAAAACCTACACACGTGAAAGGGTGGAAGGGTTGTTCCATATATAACAATTCCTAAGTCAAACCCTATTTTGGTATTTCTACCTCCACAAAAAATATGATGATGTATAAAGAGAGCTTAACCTTAGTTAGGTAGAGGCTAAACGATAAATGATAAATTGATAAATTGTTGTAACTCACCACTCAGATCTGCATTCATTGATGAACTGAAGTAATGTACTCATCACCTTCAAGGAGAAATTGTTGGTTTATTTGAAGTCTTACAAGTGTTAGTACTCACAAAATAAATGAACATAAAACAGGAACAAACTTACATAAAAATATGACATATGATTGACATTATGCTTGACTGAAATAAATACTGCAATAATTTTTCTCTTGAATTATCTTGATTGCTTTTAGGATGCTCAAATTTTCTCAATTAATGGTCTTAAAATGGTGAAAATGATTTGTATTTATATGCAATTCCTATAATTTTCAAAAATCAAATATCGATAGCTAACAAATGAAATTGGAATTCTAAATAATAAAATATCAACACTGACATATTCAAATTAGAGCCAAAAAGGGTTGGACAAGGGTGTGGGGAACCCTAGTCCAAATCCACCCTTTTTGGGGCCTTAAACATTGGGGACAAATATTAAATACCTACTTTCATTATCATTGTTTGATTTTCCAAAGATATTTATAAAATGGGAAATTAAATGGATAGTTAGGTCCAAGCACATAGGTGGGAGCTAAACATAGTGTGAAATTGTCAAGGGTGACAATTTTTATGCTATATTTGGCCCCCACTTTAGTGAGAGTGTTAACTTATGCTCAAAGTCACACTAAAGTACAAAAAATCAAGAGGGGTTCAATTATCTAAACATTGAAGAGATGGGATGACATTGATTCTAGGGGACACACTAGCCCCCAGATTCAAGATCCTATGAAAAAATAATATAAGGATAGAGGAACACACATATGAAGTGAAATGTAGCATGAAAATCATGAAGCATACACAATGAAGACACACAAAATCACATAATATGAATATAAACATGAAATAGAACACTACACGATGAAAATAAAATGCAAACACAATGTCAACACAATACAAACATGCAAAAGGGGGTATGACAATCATAGACTAGCATGTTCCACAAAAATATTACTAGGATTCATACCTAAGGTGTTCATAAGTCACAAGCTAACAAAGTTCGATATTTTCTAGGTGACCCGTGAACCAAAGCATCATAGGCTAGTGAAGGCTAATATTCACTAAGTGAGCTTTGATGAGAAACAAGATAGGCTAATGAAGTTCAATATTCTCTAGGTGAGTTTCTGCAAAGGTAGCAAATGAGAGGCACACAAGAGATATTGAAGTTTGATATTCACTAGGTTTGATCTCATGTCAACCATACCTAGAATTATATTGCCAATAATTTTGATAAGGCATTACAAAAATGATCAATATTCCAAAAGCGTATCACCAAGGTATGTGAACAAATTGAAGCACATAATGGAATGCATGCTCCTACCTTAAAATAATTGCTAACATAAATTGTGAGAAATTGCCTTTAAGGTAGAGTGAAATAGTATATACAACATGAAAAGGCCATGAGAGATTATTGGAAAACCCTATGCCAACGATATGTTCCCAATAAAATTGACTCATGATGGGGTTCCC